>PVHY01005661.1:47890-81243 GCA_004024945.1 Uropsilus gracilis | reverse complement strand
TAGATAGATAGATAGATAGATAGATAGATAGATAGATAGATAGATAGATAGATAGATAGATAGATAGTTTGTTTTTGTTGTGTTCTTCCTCTCCTGAAAACTAGAGACTCCAGTTTCCCCTCAACATGCCCTCTTTTCTCCTCCCCATCAGGATTTGCAACAATGGAAGTTCCCTTTTCATGCTTAGGCCTCTGTGTTTTTCAGACACAGCTAATGGCAGCAATACCTAAATTCTATGAAAATTGATACTACCCATGTTGGGCTCATTGCTTCATAATGACTACTAATTCTATAATGGAACAAGAGGTCTGGTGTAAAACTTTCAACAAAATGCAGATATTACAAATAATAATAAAATAACAACCTCACCTTACTTATCCTCACATATCTCTGTCATTCATTTACACTGATTGTTAAATTAAGCACAGATGCTTTACAGCTTGATTTACTGATTCTCATATTTGAGCTTGCATTAGAATCCTCTCGAGGACTTATTAAAGCACAGATTGCTGAACTGTATTTCAGAGTTTATGATTTAGACTTGGAGTAGATCTGATCGTTTGAACGTCTGGTAAGTCCTCAGGTGATGTTGATAGAGCCATTTCAAGAAATGCTCTTTGTGAAACACTTGTGATTCTAGAATCAAGAGTTAACTTTGCCACTTAAAAGCTGTGAAAATGGAAGGGTATCTCAGGGCTTCAATTTCTTTGTCTATCAATAAAGGAATATTAGAACTTGTGTGTGTGACTGAAGTGAGAAAGCATATTTAAATAGCTTAATGCAGTGCCTACCACGTATATTTTAAACATTCAGCAATCGTCCTTATATTAATTCTCAAACATCATTACTATCAACACTTTTTTAGACTGAATTGTGTGTGCTAGTGCAAAAAAAAAAAAAAAAAAACCACAAGAGATATGATAAAGGTATGAGAAAAACCTTAGTAGAAGATATGAAATAGTGTACAAAGAACACAGGAATTCTGTAGAAAATAAGAGGAAGGAAGTAGGATGATTTAAAAAAAAACACAGAGATGAAAATCAGGTAGTTTTTAATAACTATGGATCCAATTTGAAATGTACAAAATTCATAATTGATGTTGTAATATTTTAAATTACCACTACTTTATATGGGAAGCTAGCATGATCCACAGCTTCTCAGCAACGTTAGTGTATGAAACAGAAGTTTGGTATAATATCCAAAACTTAATCTGAGCTAGAAAGTATATGAGATATTTCTATTTCTTGTGAACATGCTTGCAATATATTTGGAAACTGGGACATTTGTAATATATTTCTCCAATTAAAAATATGCAGATATTTTTTAGGAGGATATATTGTAGCAGGGCTTCATTCAAATGAGTTTTGAAACAGCAAAAGTGACCACATAGTGGGGTAATACATCCAGATGTAAGAATATGGCTTTTGGTGTGATTACTATCAACTGATTCACTCAGATTATATTTCTTCTACACGTAGATGTCAATTAGAAAATACTCAATGATGTTTTTAACAAATCATTTTATTCTCATCTGAAATGTATGAGGAGATACAGCAATGTCATGGTTTCCAACGTGAGTAGTTTTCGATAATAGATAATATTCTGTGGTTGCTGCTGTGAGAAAATAGTCCTAATTATGTTTTCATACCTCAAAGACTGAAGATGTGGTGATAGAGATAAATTAGCAATTCTGTGATTTATGTAAAGCTGTAGTACCCTCTGTTGGTATTTCTCAGTGTGGTCTGTGGATGTCTTCTTCAAAATAACATAGAGTCTTTTGAGAAATTGAGGAGTCTTGGCATATTCAGGACTACTGATGTACAATCTCTAAGGCTACTTCATGAATCAGTTTTTTTAGAGATACATGTTTTCCATAGCTTATAGCTCACTGTTATTGACAAGTGCAGGCTTTCTATGAGAAGTTACACTTACAATTAAACTGTTTTTTTCTTTTAGGTTAGGAAGTGTGCAAATAATTAAGCAAGCCAATCAGTGAGAGAACAAAGTGCATATTAATGACTAATTTTATGTTAGTTTGAAAATGTTTCTATATGTTCATGGATGTCACATATTACAGAAACATCTTTAAAAATCATATACTTGATATGGACAATGAGTTAGAAATTAGAAAATAAAAATTTTCTAGAAAAGTGTTCTCTTCATGCAAATGTTCTCATCCTGAATTATGTAAATATTCATGTAGTGCAACAAAAAATATATCCTGTATAATGTTTATTCATGTCTCATTTGAGAGATTTAAATATCTTATATGGGGCTGGGCACAGTGGCGCGTGCCTTTAATTGCAGCCTATGAAGTGAGGTTGGGAATAGGAATTGCTTGATTCCTCAGATTCAAGACCCACCCAGGGCAACATAGCAAGACCTATTCTCAAAAAATAGTTAGGAATGGTATTCTAAGCCTATAATTCTAGCTACCTGGGAAGCTGAGGTTGGGGATGGCTTGAGTCTGCGGTTCCCCCAGGCAAAAGAGTGAGAACTAGTCTCAAAAAAAAAAGTATTATATGTTATTATATTATAAATTATATCAAGTTTTTCTCCTTTCAAAGTTTCATCATCCTATCATCTATCATTTAAGTGAGGTCTAAAACACTTCAAAAATGTCTGTATAAAAGTAGAATAAATAAGTTATTAGATATTATTTTCCAAAATAACATGAAATCATCTACTTCAAAGGTTATGCTAATTTCTACTTTGATTAAACAGTGAAAGAATAAACTATTTCCCCAAACCTTGCATAGTTTAGCTAATGAAGTTTTCATCTTACCTATCATAAAGATGGCCATATGGTTTTATGACAGTAAGTATTTATTTAAATTATGACTGATGGTGCACATTGTATTTGCTCATTTGCTGTTTCTATACTTTTGACCAAATCTGCTATGGTTTGTTTAATCCCATCTTAATGATTTTTAAAGGTTATCAATACAGTCTTTGCTATTGTTTGTTTACCATTCTTTTCCAGTATGTTTATCAAACATTAGTTTGTTAATTATCTATAATAGAGAGTCAATTTTTCCCCTAAAATTGTATGTGACCAATTGATTGATATTTCCTTTTCAAAATTTGGTGTAAGTAAAATGCTTAAAAAGTCTTTTTATAATTTCCTAAAGTCCTTGCATAATTCCATAAAGCTTAAATCTCTAGCATATACCTCGGTTTCTTTTGTACTCTCATCAGTTAAACATTCTTACTTATAGTCTATATTGTAGGCATCTAGTTTAAATCTATTTTAAACTTCTTATGTTCTTCACATTCCAGATGAGTTATTTACCTGATCGTGTCATTCATGTTAAAAACTTGGAAAACTCGGAAAAAGTGAAGCAAAAAATCAGATCATTAATAATAATATTACCCAAAATGCTAAAGTTAACTACCACTTGTAATATATATTATTTACCTCTTTCTTATGTTTTATCTGCCTATCACTTTTCTAATCAATTATTTTTAATTTATTTCTATTGATTACACATATACACATATATTTATAACATCATTGTTCACCCTTGAGACATCTTAACAGTCCCCTAATTTTATTTTCCCTCTCTCTTGTTCTATGCTTTAGTACTGTTGGCAGTTTTAAATTTTTCTTATCTGTTTATTTGTCTATTTTCCCTTAATCACTTATTTTTAGTCATTTTTATTTCATTCGATATAGTTTTCATAAGCTACTAGAGGTGACCTATCACTGTTTCACATAAAGTTTCCTAAATGCATTATTTTAATAGTCACAGAAGAACTTCATTATACAGATATACCATATCTTTAAGCATGTTACTTACAGTAGGTTTATTCTTTTATTAAAACTGATATTGATAAGTTTTTTAAGTTTTTTCTTAATTCAACCTACAACTGTAAAAATATTTGAAAAATAAATGAAAAGGATATTTTTGAGCCTTACTCTATTTTCTGATGGAATATTTGCCCTTGTTTGACTTAAGCACATTATCTAATCAGCCATAAGTTTAAGAGATAACTGCTGAAACTTATAACTCCATAGTCTACTGGCATAAAGTTTTGCTTAATGAATGTGAGTCACATATGCCCTTTGTTCCTTGTTCTCTGCATTAAGCCTGCTGTTATGAAACTATAGATTATCAGCACTGAATGAAGATGTTAAAAGCAACCAGAAATAGAAAATAGATCAAATACAAATTAATAACAATGAGAGCACACTTTCCAACTTCAACACAAAGGTCAGAAAGCAAAAATGTTATATTTTTAACTTGTTAATATATTAACTGCTAGTCAGATTAGCTATCAAGATTAACTATTAATGGAGACGAGATGCGGAAATAAAAGACGAAACTAGAGTTTATTCATAAGAAATACTATTTAGATATAGCTCAAAGAAACAACTAACCCAGTAGAAAACACAGGGTAATAGCAATTATAAGCAAAACAATTTATAATAATGTAGAGGAATATGTATATAGTTACTTATAAATATCAATAGTAATAGCTGCAACTAGTAGAATAAATTGAATTAGAGGCAAAAGTTAAACAAAGGGTAGCAACAGGATGCAAAGTATAAGAAAAGCCATTGGATTTAAACTAATCTAAATGCTAATGTTGTTGAAAAGGGGGATCTGGAATTAAATATCTTCTTTAGACATTGATATGCCAAGTATCATGTTAAAAATGTTTGCATAAACATTAAAATCATATAAATATAAGGTAATTCATTCAGACTGGTGAAGAGAAAGTGAAAAGTGAAGAAAGAAAATTTCATCAAAGTATAGATATCCAGAAAACGGGGTAGGGTAATAGAATAAACATTGATAATGCAAGCACAAAATGTAACAAAAATTGATACAAAATATTATTAATTAAAGTATTATTAAAATAAAATAAGGTATTTTATTTATTTTATTAAAATAAAATATTATTTTAAAATAATATTATTATTAAATAAAGTATATGTCTGTCTTTAAAGCAGACATCTTTGAACAATATAATATTAAAAGCAAAAGCATGCATGGGAAAATACACTCATCAGTAACTTACAATGGAGAAATATTAGACTAAGTGAGAACGAAAGCTTTACATGGTGATAAAGAGCATCAGTATGCATAATGACACAAAGAAAGATTTTGCCAGAAAAACAGATTTCTGAATCTTTGAAATGTGTAACTGGGAACTCTAGTCAACTAAAATGATCCAAACAATTTCTAGATATTTTGCAACCATTAAATTTTCTTAATACATATCATACTCTGATCAGTATCAAAGACCAATAATACCATGTTGTTGGTATTATCAACACCATGTTATTGATAATACCATGAACACCATGTTATTGATAATACATGGTAATGATAATACATGCTATCCTATGATATTACATAATGATTCTAAAAGTATCCAATTGAATAGAAGTCTACTTTCTTGGGATGTGCAAAGAATAATACCCATTATTAAATATCTTGAAATGAAGTCAAACACTGTAGGCAAGCAAGTTCATCTGTATATTCCACTCTGCGGTGTTGTGGTAGGTACTGTCAACTAAAGTCCATATTAAAGACACAGTAATAGACTTCACTGTGTCATGACCTGGAATGGCACTACTTCTGTTGGGTTTTCCTGAGTGTATAAACAGGGGGCTCTCTAGAAGGGATACTTCCGCTCCCATGCCATGTCCACCATACTATTGGGCCAGTAACTCCAGGTGAGCTGTATGTCTGCAGAACTTTATTTTTTTATTTTTAATTTTCATATAATATTGGTTACATTATTATCCTACCCCCCCTTCCCCATCTCCAGGCACTTAGCTCCTCTCTCTGCAAGTCATCGGTTCATGTTTGGTCCACTGATATTTTTCTTTTTCTGAGACTCTGTCCTTCATCCTGGGTGTAAACTTGCACTCCAGGATGCAAATTATGAAGCTGCTCAAATCTCCAGGAGTAGCTGAGTCAGATAGTTCAGGAGAGCATGTCAGGAACTTGTTACAGGGCAAATATGAGGCAGGCTTCTCTAGAATCCTTTCTGCTGTCTGTTATGATTTGCTGGTTCTGTGCTGTACAGTTCTGATATTTTGGATAGAACTTTAAAAATCAAGGGGAGAGCAGGGAAGTGATGAAATCCAAGTAAGTTCTATAGTCTAGTAAATACTATGGCACTGATGCTCAATTATTGGTTTTATATCATGCATTCATCATATGTAAAACCAGGTGGAAACTACCTTGAAACTACAATTTTCACACTTTTTTTTTCTAACTGTAAGACTCTGTAAAAGGAAGGGAGGAGACAGGAGGTAGTGTCTCATATTGTGTATAATTTATTACCACTCTCATAGATGTACAGCTGTTCCAATTTATGTTTTGTACTAGTCTTGGATTTCTGATTCTGGAAACAAAGAATGAAGACAAATTCTTTTTTTTTTTACATTTTCCCAAGTTTTTATTATTATTATTATTCAGTAAGAAAATCCTGGTTGTATATAATGTAAATAGTCAATATATGATCTGTTTACTTCTCCTATCATCTCTTTATTATTCTGACAGTTAATGACATAGCTTCACAGATTCTCATTGTAAGTTGTCAGTCCAACTTTTAGAAATTTTAAGTGACTTCAAATTGATTAATCATTTTCCTAGTCTTTATATATATATTTTTTTAATTTCTTCTACCTTGCTTTTGTAAATTTATTTTTTGTTCATTTTTAAGAACTGGGAAAATTCATAAAGGTCTATAAACAGATGCCATTTTAAGTCAAAAGTCTTCCCAATCTGCTTGAGATTCCTTATGACCCTTTTTAGTTAGACTTTTTCCCCCCAGAAATCATTAAGTTTATTTCTGTGAGCAAGTAAATTGTGTTTGACCAGCTGTTCTATTGCACTCATTTCCAGAAAGAATTGAATTTGCTTCTGAACTCTGAACTCACAATGGCTAAACTTGGCAAAATGTGTTTTCTCATCCTTCCCCCAAAGACCAAGCACACACAGTTATTTAATATAATGTGATTTTGGCTATCGGCTTAAAATGAAATGGAAGCTTACAGCAATGACAGTGGTATATTTTCCATAAAGGGTCATTTGTGTGTTTTGTGGAGTAAAGAAAAAACCATTTATGCTGAAATAGTATTTGAAATTTATTTTTTTTATTGAATCAATACTAATATACGTGGAGACATTTATCAGATCTTAATGTCTAGTAACCTTTCAGCAGTTTACAATGAAATGACTACACTCAATTTATGATTTATAATTGGGTCTTTTAAATATCACAATTATACCTAAAGTGTGCAGATGGATCATTGTGTCTGTTAAGAATTCAGTGGAGTCTGTAAATATAGAACTGTGCATCTCTGCATCTCCCTACTTAGCAAAACATGACTCGTTCATAGAGAACATTGGGTTGAATTGTTTTGTAATTTTTATTTATAAAAATGCAAATGAATCAAAGATAACCTACTGAAGAGCAATTCTCTACAACATTTCTACATGTCCTGGGACTGTTTTTGTCCCAGATTATCTTTCCAAAACTATTTGTATAACTCAAAGCCTTGGAAGATCAAAATACATCCTCCCTACAGGACAGAAGGCAGATTTGTTGCTAAACAGAATAACAAAGATAAAGTCTTCTTCTTATACTATGTTAGATGAATCTGCAGAAATCCTTATAATATTGATTTTTTTCTAAGCAAACACAGTTTAATTTCAACTTAAATCCACAGTGTGCACAGCTCCCGTTCTCTATATGCATCTCTTCTGTGGAACTTGCTGTTGGGAACAGACTAACCAAAGAGACTCCATTTTGTTTAAAATCTCCATTTTGAAATCAGTGTCCTCTCCCTGCCCCCAGTGGAAAGTATCTGCCATGGCTGGCTGACCCAACATCCTGTGCCTGCCTCCCCTTATTCCTGGTTGTTCCTGACAACCGTCTTGTCCACCTGATAGATGATGGATGCCAACACTGTCCTCCTCATAGAAGATGAATGTCAGCATTATTAGAAGTTATGTGAATGTGTCCTGTAGTTATGGGAACATGTTCTGTAATCATGGGAACGTGTCCCACACCTGCTTGCTGGCTTCACAATAGGGGACATTAGTGGTTTTGCCCTATGAAAGGTTGTCACAGAGGCTGCTTGTGGTCTTGTTTGCCGAGCTGGCTTAGGGACCCTGGTGCACCAAGAATAAACCTGCAGTCTTGAACTTTAATCAGAGTCCCTGCATCTTGCTGAGTGGCCCTCGAATGACAACACTTGCTGGCATAAAGAGCTATGCAAATTTAAAATCCCTGTTTCTCCTTATACCACCAATCACAAAGTCCTTAGTAGCCTACCTCTCAATTGCCTCATGTTGAACCTGCAAAACTTTGGCAGACTAACTTGTTAGGCTTCAACTAGTGATAGCTGATGTTCAAGTGGGGACAAAACCAGATTCCCTATGAGGCTCTTCATGTAGTCATTTAACACACACAGTTCCCTGGCACTTTATGACTGTGTAAGTAGGTTGCAAATTGTGAGACCAATGGAAGGACTTTAGAATTTTGCAGATGAAGCTAAGAAGTGAAGAGAAAAGGATGGTTGTGACAGTTGAAATTTTAATAGAAGGACATGAAAAATTGAGGGAAATTAGATCTGGTCACCACAGATTTTTAGGTAATTATATTTTCCGTTCAAAGTGATGAGTTAGAGTGCAGAGAAAGTTTGAGGAAAAGGGATAGTTCTGAACATGTCAGCAAGAATGAGGAAGTCGCTGAATGAATAGGTAATATGAAAGATAGGTGGTATTGAGGGTCCAGCTAACTTCAAAATAGATCACTTTGTGGAGTTTTAAATGGATAGTATTGCATAATGGGTCTATAAGAATACAGTTGGATAGAAAGTCAATTTTAGGAGTTTCACTTTCCTGGTATGCACAGAGAATAATAGTCATTATTAGGGATCTTGAGATGAAGTTAAAGGTGTCTGTCTATTCTAAGCTAATTGTACATTCACAAAAAGTGGAACTAATTGAAATGATTGATGAGTAACATCCCATTAACAGGGCAGTTCAACATTTGATTCTCTAGTAAAAGCTAAAACCAACATACATATTCTAACACCTTTTTTACTGTGTGAAATAATCCTCCCCCATCGAGCTAATCATATTACAGATTAAATCACCTTGTCTGGAAATCATGTATTAATGAGGGGCCTTGGGCATGAAACTAGAGCTAATTTGCATGGATGCTTCAGTTCTCTTTATTCTTGAAGTCTAGCCAGACCATGTCACCAAGGAGCTGTGAGTGATGGGGAACTTCAATGAAGCACTTGGCAAATGCATGTCAGAGAAATTCTTAATAATAATAAATCCTCTGACAAGACAAGAGCACTTAAGTCTGATGGTGACAGTCTAGTTTACAGAAAGAAAGTCAATGTTCTCTGCTCCATTTTCAGGGTCTGAATGCTTTTAATCATGCTGTTTGGCAGATAGCTACATCAATCCATCTCATCATATCTAAATCCTGCCATCTTTGGCGAGTCATCTGTAGACATATTTCTAAGCTTCAAAAACAAATCAAAGTTCTTTTCCCTTTTTTTTTCAGCAATCACAAAAACATTTTCTTATTTACAGTTTGAAAATGAATGAAACCCCATGAGAAATGAAACAGTGTTCTCTCTTTCCCCCGAATTAGAATCCTAAAGATGATTGTTAAGTCAATCTTTGTGATGATTAAGTCTTGGCAATGGTTGAGTTTTCAGGAAGTTGCATTGCTGAAGACAGTAGTTGTATGCAATAGATAGAAGGAAGCAACTTATATCAAGATTTGTAGCATTTTCCACTCTATTCTCTTTTCAAACAAACCTCAACATCCCCCCTTGCTACTTTCCAGGCTGAGTTTAGATTGCGTTCAATAAGATAAGGAACATACTTAACTGGGAAGGTCATATGTATTGCCTATTTGTAATGATTGGGCCTAATTTCTCATTCACTGTTTCTGTGGGAACCTCAACTCCAATCTGCTCATTTGTCTCTAGTAACTCACTTGAGCTATCAGAAAAAGTTGGGGGATGACTCCTGTCACAGTTTCATTCAGGTATCCCCAAACATTCTATGCACAGTCCTGCTTTAGTATTCTTACCATTGTTAATATTCTCTAATTTGACCCATAGTGGATTAAAACTGTAACTAGCTAAGGACCATGATTTATTTGTTCCCCTTTATCCTTAGTTGCGAGCATAGAATTGCACCTGGCAAATAGTATAGCTTTTGCAATATTAGTTTATGCAAATATTATAGAAATGTGATGTGTTTTCTAATCACATAAGCCATGCAGATTTGCATTATGGGACTATTATTTTATTGAACTCAGTGAACAACAGTCTTGTCACCTGTAATTACAAATATTAAATTATACCTCATAGTTTATTGTAAAAGTAAAATGGGAGTTTTTTGAAGGAGTTTGCATTTTTTAAGTGGGTAGCTTATGTTTAGGATTCAGGGGTAACTTGCAATACCACAAAGGTAAGGATAAAACAAAAAAAGCAAAATTGCATGTGAATACTGCCTTAACATTTTTTTTTCTTTTTTTCACTGGGTGCATCAGCTACTATTTTTATTTCTAAAATTAATTATTCTGCCTCTTCAAAATATACAGTGAAATAATTGTCCCTTGAGAAAATATGATCTTCATTACTTTTAAGACCAAATTCCAGATTCCTGGGGAAAAAACAAACTGACTTTAACCTGATCTCAGATAAAGACAGAGGGAATATCTAGGGTGTCAGATTGTTGAAATCTGATCCTTCTAAGGCACACATGGATCAAGAGAAAAAGTGGAGGTGGAAGCATGGGAAACATTATTCTAGATTTCATAAATCACATTCTGTGTTGCACTTCTATAGCTGCATAAATGGTGGTACTTTTTAGAGATAAGTAACACTGGATACAGATAGGATTTTGGAGAGGTAAGATGAATTAAAGATTAATTTTTGACACCAAAGTTGTGGTACAGATAGGTAGTTAATACAATTTATTTGAGCCTTTAATGCTGGTGAGGAATAGAGATTTATAGTTATACATCACCTGCTTACAGGAGCAAAAAAGACTGGGAGTAGAAATGAGAAAATCTAGGGTAAGAATACAAAGCAAGAAAGGAAACCATCTAAGAACTTAAGCCATGGAAAATGTGCTTGGTTAACTATTGGGTAAAAGAAAATGTGACTATAAAGGCAGAGAAATAACTAGATAAATAGAACATCAAAGATATGTCTTAAAGCCAGAAGGAAGGGGGAGTTATCAACTCAAGAAATGCCCTGTGGCTTAGATTGATTACCATGAAACCACCATTAGATCTAGGGGTCTTGGTGAGAAATGTAGCAAAGGATCTCTAAATGTGGAGGCTGATTATATTGGGTGAACATTTAAGGGGGAGGTAAAACATGGTGGTACAAATTATGGCTGATGCTTTTAACAAATTTAACTGTGAAGATATTATGTATTTATTCCTAACTTCAAAAAGATATATGTGTCAGTCAGGCATATCTTGTTTCCTACATAACTCCTGCGTCAAATTATTCCATCAATATATAGGTTTAGGTTGAAAAATATTAAATAGAGAAAATAAAAATGCAAATAAAATATCCATAACCCCAACACTTTAACATAATGTGCGTGCATTTACCAATAGGTGATATTTGTATTACTATGCATCAATATGTAACTGAAGAAAATTCTTATTATTTACCATCCCTTACTTAGGGGGAATCCTTACAAATTATTTCAGAGCTATTTCAAAATTTAAATCTCTTGCCCTTCTGGAAAAAAAAAAAAGCTACACCAAGAGTAAAATTATGAGAGCTTTTCTGGCTGCTTGATTATTGAATGATGCCTTAGTTTATTCATAACTTTTCATGTAATTAAAAAAATGTGCTAACTGTTTCAGAAAGCTGGATCATAGGCTTATTTGGGTGTAATTAAGTTTTGTCTTCTGGAGATGGGCCGAAATACTGTGGTATTTGAAAATAAATAAGCGATAACAAAGATTTTCATCGACTCTAATTTATCTGAGAACATCAATATTCAGTAAACAGCATCTTCATAAATTTCATTCCAACTAAGCTGTTTTGTGTTTGTAACAGTCAAAATATAGATCTGGATTCCACCTGTGCGAAGAGAAAATGTTACACTTTCTCACTCTCTCTCTATATGTCTCTCTCTAACTCTCTCTTCTCTCTTTAAATAGATTATTCATTCTTGCTTTTCATCAGTGTTCAACTTCTACTCTGAAAGCAGAGGTAGAGGTTTGGTCCCTGAAAAAAGTTGGTAGAATCCATAAAAGTAAAATCCTTCTTTTGAAGGATTGATCCACCGAAGGATCAATATAGGCTTAAAAGTTTGATTTAAATAAATGCTGTTTGTTTATCTGCTAAGAGGTAGGATTATGTGATTATTGAGGATTTGTTCTACTCTGGCGAATCTAAAAGCAGTGATTTTCCCACACAAAAATGACTACAGGAAAGATAATCATGAAAATAATAGAGGTGATTCTGGATAGGATGGTGATTCTATGAGCTCTAAGCTCATTTTGGATGCCCGCTTTACTGTAAAAATAGTTATTTATTGGGATGAATTGAGTGACTTGCCTTCCTTGTAGGGGTATATGCTGCCTTAGAGACTATTGACTTGCTGAGAGGGAGGCAAATTACCAGGTAATGAAAGATATAGCAAAAGGAAAGAGTGAAAAAAAAACATGGTGAAAGCTGCACTGGGAACAAACAGAAATTCAGGCAACTGTACAGTCTGAGAGAGAGTTGTCTCTGGTCTTAGCTAGCTGTTGGTCAGTTCTTCCTTTAAAATGTATCCAGGTAGAGATTTATAGCTATTCCTTTGCAGGTGGCTCCTCCTTTCTTGTTTGCACTTGAGCACACAATTTGCTGCCTTTTCCAAGTCCTTTAGAATGTAATCAGTTTTGTAGTTTCCTTAAGAATTAGCTGCTCTATATAGCAGTTAGTTTGAAGAGTCAGTGTTTAGACAGATTTTAAATAAATATGCACTGAGGAGGAGAAGATAAACATCTCTGTGTGTAGAAGCCACCTCTCTGGTTCCTATGTGGCAGGTGTGTGGATGCTGAAGGCTCATGTTCATGCAAACACAGAAAGGGAAACAAGTACCTTTTCTTGTTTTTCTGTAGTTTATGGCACTATTATCCTAGAGTGTACAGCTAATGGAAGATCCTTTCCCAACTACAATTGCTCCTTTGAGATTCAAATTTAGGTGGGTACCCCAGGGACTGAAATGATGTGAAATATATATAAATAAAAAAATTATTTAAAAAAATGGTTAGGGATGGTGGGGGAGATGAAGCTTGGGGATTACAAAGATGTGAAATTTATATATAAATAAATTATTTGATTATTAAAAAACAAATTTAGGTATGTTTAGAGAAAGCACATGTAGCTCATTTATCTTTGGTCATTGTGTAAATATGGTTAATGAGTCAATCCTAGGTAGAATTCTGTATCCCTTGTCATTGAAGCTTTCCCTTATACCAAGAAGTGCTCTAGTCTAATTATTCCAAAGTGTTTATTTTCATTCCTGAATCCAGTGAGTTAAATAATATATGTAGTCAAATTTTAAAGCATTCCTATTAATGCTTCTTAGAAAGGAGAAAATAAATCTCTATAGACACATTGTATTCAGTTAGAATTGTGGTCTACACATAGAGTTCAATTATTTATGGTACATTCTTTCCCTTATATTGAGTATGGAATGCTAACGAGACAACAGTTTTGAATAGCACATTTATTAGTCATTTACTATTTGTGTCACAATTCTGAATCAGAATAGAATTTGGGATTGAAAGCAAAATTCAGTAAACTATATCAGACTGACAGGACAGAGCTCATGAAATTCTGCTTGGCCCTAATTCTGTCCAAGACGTAAGGGAAATTACCACCACTATTCCTATTCAGTTCAATGATGGTAATAATACCTGGCTTATAGCTGTCATTACCAACATTGCTAAAATCTCTGTCTGTTCGAGATGATATGCTATGGATTTTAGTTTTGTAATTTTTCATCCTTACTATCTACTTTATTTTACTTTTCAATATTCAGTTGCAGGAATTAAAAATAGGTGGAATGCATAAGACAAATGCATAATATAAAATGTTGAGACTGAGTTTGATTTTTTTGAATAATGTAAAGTTTATCGCAGAATTTAATTATATACATAATATAAATTTTATAGAGACAAAAATAGCACCACGTAGGAACATGTATTCTGGAGATAAGTTGCCTGGCTTTAAATTCCCTCTTGACCACTTATTTCTTATTGATACTGGACAAGTATTTAACCACTACTGCCACAGTTTTCTCATATGTGAAAGGATGAGCAATAATACTACCCAAATGGTTTCTTATGATACCCTTTGTAAAATATATAGAGAATTATATGCCAAAACAATTTGCAGAGACATGGTAATATGCATAGGCAATTCCAAAGACACCAGTAAAAAGCTATGAGAAATATCAAATTGATACAGCGAAGAGATTGACTATAAATTCCATATACAGAAATATATTTCATTTCTATTTACAAATATTGAACCAACAGAAAAGGAAATAAGGTAAACAACTGCATTTGTAATTGTATCAAGAAAATTAAACACCTCAGTATAAATTCAATCAAAAGCATGAGAAACTATAGGGAAAACTATAAGATATTGTTGAAGGAACTAGGAGACACAAAATGATGGGAAGACACTTAGCACTTATGGTTTGAAAGGATTAATGTTAAAATGGCTAGGTTACCTCAAAAATATGCAAAGTCAATGCATTCCCACTCAAAGTCTCAATAGTATTCTTCACAGAAATATAACAAAACAATTATGAAATTTATTTGAAACTAAAAAAGATCCCAGATAGAAATTTTTTTTATAAAAAGAAAAAGAAAAATGGAGTTACCATACTTCCAAATTCAAACTAAAACAAAGTGATATTAATTAAACTAAATTGGTATTGGAACAAAACAGGCACAGAAATGAATGGAAGAAAACAAAGACCCCATAAATAAAATGACACAGACATGGAAAACTAATGTATGACACAAAATCTAAAATCTTACACTGGGGCAGGGAAAGTCTCTTTGGTAATGGAACTGGGAATGCTGAAGAGTTACATGCAAAAACATGAAACTAGGATACAACCGAAACTATACACAAATATTAATGTAACTGTATTAAAACCCTACAACAGTGAACTTTGTGAAATAAAACACAGGTGATAAACTCCTAGCAAAATACCAAATGGATTACATTAAACTGAAGATCTGCACAGTGAAAGAAAGTTGCATCAAAAAGATATCACACTGCTTAAGAGAAAGTATTTGCACATCCGATAAGGGTTAATACCTAAGATGTGTAAATGACTCCTAAAACTCAGCAATGAAATAAGCAGAGGATCCAAATCAATGTTGTCGTAAAGAGACATACAAAAAACCAATAGTCACATGAAAAGATGCTCATCATCCCTCATGATTAAAGAAAGGGAAATATAAATGACAATGTGCCATCACCTACTTCTGTGAGGACTGTGAGTACCCAGAAGAAAAGAAATAACAACTGTTAAAGAAAATGTATAAAGAAGTGAACCTGATAACACCACTGGTGGGATGAAAACTGGTGCACCTTTTATAGAAGCAATACAGAGATTCCTCAAAAAAAAATAGATAAAGAAATAATGCATACATACATGCATGCATGCATACATACATACATAAATGAATAAATAAATAAATAAATAAATAAATAAATAAATAAATAAATAAATAAATAAATCCATATAATCCAGTTATTCCATTTCTGGGTGTTTGCCCAAAACATGAATTTGAGCATATATATGCACTACCCTTTCCATTCTCCATTTATTACAGCATTATTTGCAATAACCAAGAACAGAATCACCAAGATCAGATATAGTTTATAAACCCATATATAATATATGCATGTTATATAATATGCATATATATGCATGTGTATATATACATATAATATATGCACATATAATGTATATGTATATAATAAAAATATCCCATAGATATAAGCATTGAAATGTTGTTCAGCTGTACAAGATGAAATCCTACCATATAGAAGGACAGACCTGAAGAGAATTATACCTAGAGAAATAAGCCAAACAGAAAATGGCAAATATTTTCTGATTTCTGTGATTCCACACATATATTTTGTATTGAACCAGCAATGGAACTACACAAAGGAAAGAAAAATCTTATGAACTATAAGATCAGTTAATGTTAAGGAGGTTGGGCCAAGAGTAAATTGGAAAAAGGGGGACGATGCTGTAATAAGGATAGATTTGGACTCTTAGTGGTAACCTTAATGCAGTGTGGATTCCCAAAGATGAACACCTTATTCTTAAATAGCATCATAGAGTGTTTATATAGCATTATAAAACTATTTCTATAAAAATTAAATTCAATCGAAATACAACTGCTTAAAAATTTTAAAAAGTGCTTATATTGACTTGAAGTTCATTTGAATTGTTTGAAGAATAGCTATTCTAGTTCTCCCACTTAGTCCTGCTTTGTCTTAAATAATCTATAATTCAGATGCAAATGACAGTTAAGACTATGATCTCTGGAATCAGACTGGATGGAGTGAACTGGAAAATGTCACTTTAAGCAATTAAACAACTGGCCTCAGCTTTCTTCTATCAGTGACTACTGTAACAGGAATGGAGAAAGATGGATGGACCTGGAAGTATTGAAGAGATAAAATAAGTGTTATTGGGATGAAGTGATCATAAGATGTTACTTATATGTTTCTTATGCGAATCTAATTTGCAAAGTTTTTGTCACTATTGTTAGTATTGTCTCTGTCTTTTAAACAGTTTTATGAATTGATTGAAGCTACATGAGGCATACTTATTCTACCAAAAAGATGCATATTATGTCCTCTAGATGACTCGTTCAAACTCGTCTATCTGTAAAGACAATATGTAGAACTATAGTGAGCAGAAGATACAGAATTGAGGGAATGTTTTCTTTTAAGAGGAGATAAGATTGAGCATTCTAATTTGTTTAAGGCAACAAGCCAGAAAAGAAACAGTGATGATGGAGAGAATGAGGAGATCAAAATAGCACAGTATCTCAGAAAGTGAATGAAAGGGAAAGCTGACAAATGGGCAGCTTTAATTTTACAGAGGAAACCTCATTGAGAAAAATGTATGCTAAGTATGAAAGTGTGCATGGATTTAGATTAGTTTGTCAATGGTGAAGAGAGACAGTTCGGAAACTTTTTACCTTTTTTATTTTTTCAATGAAGAAAGAAAATCAATTGCTGGGAGGAAGAAGGTGTTGACACATTTGGGATTTGAAGAAAGAAGCCAATACTTAGATGAGTTCCTGATAGGGTTAACAGAGAACTATTAGAAACATACTGAGGAGAATCTGGCATATTTTTGAATCTGAATGAAATGTATATTTCTGGAGACTAACAATAGTGTGAGATTTTTGTCATGTGTTCAGTCAACTGTTTAAGACTCAAAATAGAGTAGATAAATGTTTGGGTTCATCCAAACAAGAGCAATAACTTGAACAATTGTGCTAAATCCAGTGTACAGATGATGGAATTGATGGCTTATATTAGCATTCAAAAGTATTCTAAAATATGGGGATATAGCAAAATATTGAGGGAAAAAAAAACAATGTCATGTGGAGAGATTAGTTTAGGGAACTGTAATAAGAATTTTAAAAATAGGTGGTGGATGACAGAACCTTCAGGCTACTGACTATTAAAAGTTAACATCCCCAATTTATTCACTGGGTTTCATTCAATTATCTTCTGTTAGGAGTCTAAAACTCAAAGTTCCAGTTTTGCTCTGCTAATTTCTGGCAAGAGAATGTTAGGGATTTCTAACATCACTCTTGTATCCATAAACTAAAGCACCTCTTTATCCATAGACATTTTATCTATGAATTGTATTAATGACTAATTATTTGAACTTAAGGTTATATTTATATGTTATAACACACTTATGAAATATTCTATCTCCATTTCTCAGATAAATGTGGCATATTTTTTCTCTTTGTAAAGAGTACAGAACAGAAGATTTCACGTAACAGAAAAAAGTAGAGAACATAAAAACTCCTTTAGCAAATTTAGATAAATCATAATATATTTCAAAGTTAGTTTATGCTTTGGACAGAAATATAAAAAAACTTATTAAGCAAGTATTATGTGCAATGTACTCTCTAAGTTTGTACAACCATCATTTCAGGGAAATATGACTGACCTTATTTTATAGCTTAAAAAAATGAGGGTCAATGCGATCATGTATAGTGGCAGAACCAGGATTTTAACCACAATCTATGAAATATGTGTGACTGAAAATTCCAGTCTTTCCCACCAATACATTGTCCTCAGCTTGCAAAGAGATGGAATAGCCTTCTTAATGATAATGCAATTTAGAGCAATATATTTCATCAGACCTCAGCGCACTATGTAGTAAGAACATTCACATTTTTCTCTAACTATGAAAATGCTCAGAAGAATAAAGGGGTGGCTAAGGCCTTTAAGGAAAAATGAACTTTTAAAATAGCTATAATAGTTAAATAGTTAGCATAATGTGATGAAAAATGGAATACAAGATGAAAAGTCCTAATTTTTCAGGAATTTTATGCTTGTCATTTTATGTGAGAGAAATGATTGATTAGTTTTAAATCTCATTTTAAAATTTTGATTGGATTTAGTGGATAAATCAGAAAACTGTTGCCTCACAACATGCAACATAAATGAATTTCATTTTGAATAAAAGGTCAAAGTAAAAAACAAGACTATAAATAATTAGAAACCAAGATAATTATAAGATTTTAGGTTATGACCAAATCCAATTACAGATTATCAGAAAAATTTGAGTCATTAATTACATAAGAGTAAAATTTTAGAAATTAAAGGCATCAGATATTAAGGGAATGAATAAAATATTCTAACTAAATGAACAGTAAATAATGAACTCATATAATTAAAATATAAAATGTTTTCTTCAATCAATAAGAAAATGTTGAACCACCTAATGTGGAGTAATAAAGTATCAAGAGAGATAATTCACACATACACAGAAATGATTAAATATTAGTCAAATTATACATTAAATATTTGTACCCCAATAGTATTACAAACATTTTTTAAATTAAACTTGCAAAAATTAATAAGTTGTTAACAAATACTACTAAAGTGTAAGTTAATAGGCAATCTCATGTGCTGCAGTTATGTGTATGTATAGTATAAATCTCTCAGGAAAGAATTATTTTAGTGGACAGTGAAGATTTTATTATTCAATATAGTAATTTAAACCTCTACTAATTTTTTCACTGGAAAACATTCAAAGATGTGGGAAAACTGTGTAGGGAAATGACTATGAAAAACGGAAAACACCATATAATATAATTTTTTCCTGACATAAAATTGCTATAAGCAAAAATTTAAGGAAATTATTTCAGCACATATTAATGGCGAAAATCTGATTCCCAAGTTTTATATAAAGATGGTCATAATTTAGTCTAAAATATTACATGCTTAAATGCATTTCACTTACACATAGCACAGTATAGGAGTAAAATATTAAAATAATTACAGCCTATCAGAGTGACAAATTTAGTCTCTTTTTCACCTGCTTCTTAAGTTCCTATAATAAGCATTCAGTACTGTTATTATTTTATTTATTTTTATTACTTTTAAAATAATTTGCATGTAAGCTAGTAACTAATTCTATGCTCATTGTTTATTCTAAAACAAAATAAAGTGTTTAATGCAATGAATTGAATGTTTTAAAAATGCAAATTTTAATCAATTTTTCAAGTTTGCTTGACATGCTATCTTTCAATTGTCTGTTTCTTCTAACAGGTTAGCATATACAGGAATACAATGAATAATCAAATGCAGTTTGGCAAATGAATGAATTGCATACTTAATCTGCATAACTCTTGGGAAGTTATGAAGCAGACATTTAGCCTAACAGGATGTTTTCCATTTGTTTAGTATTCTGGATGATCAGAAACACTGGGGGATGATTTTCCCAGGCAGTGATTAAATACCAATGTAGAACAGAATATGTAGCCATGAGTTTTGATTTTCTATAGAATATTCCAGCTGTACTCATTTAGAATGTGCTATGAGAAATAAGGAAAGTTTAGTATCATTTTTGCTCAATTTGTAACACTATTTTATTAAAAAATAATCTTTTATTTTTGTTTTCTTTTTGTTTCTCTTCTTCAAAGACTTTTAATACCTGTCTTCATCTCTACTATCTAAATAGAAGATTATAATCAGCATACACATTCTGAGTAATGGAAAGCACTCTCTACATACAATGTAATATCTCAGGCAAAACATAATTTCATTGAGCTCTACTTTCTAAGTATGAAAAGAGATTATGAAACAGAAAATCCAAATATTGCAACCCCCTAAGGATGCCACTGCAAATTTATTCAAGGTAATAAAGGAAGATGTAGTGAATGACAGTGTTTCATAATTTGATAGTCTAATGGCACATTACAGTAATCCAAAGAGAAATACTTTTTTTTTATTTTTCATTGTAATTAATATACTTAGAACATAGCACATACCCTTGCTTTAGATGTAGGAAAATTAGTACATCTGAGATTGAATAACTCGAAAACCTTTACTCAATCAGCATTAATGATAACATTTGGGGTTGCGCATTTTTGGTTTTGAAATTATTTCTAGCAGACATCTACACTTGGCCTTGCACATTCACCATTGTGGTGGCTATTCACGCTAATGTGACTGCCGAAATGAGAGTATAGAGGTAAGGGGCAGTGAAATACAGATGCATACCCTTACTGATTTATCTAAGTAAGCATTTCTCAAAAAAAAAAAAAAATCCTGGTTCTGATTTTTAACCAAGTAAAATGAAGACTTTTTTTTGCCTGTTATGGAATTTATGTGTGTGTGTATATATATATATATGTATATATATATACATATATACATATATATGTATATATATATACATGTGTGTAGTATATATGTATATTATATATAAAGCATTATATATGCATATGTGCATATATATATAATGTTGTAGCTAGTAGAAATGCGTAGCTTACATTGTCTAAGACTGAGATAGCAATGATCATTGACTCCCTCCCCCCCTTTTTTTTTTTTTTTGGTGTATGTTTTCCTTTGAGTTATCTATGCCTTGTGTTGAAATTGCATTGCCATCACACTGGTACCAAGTTTACAATTGCAGATTAGGATATTTCAGGACTTCTTATGTCCTTGAGAATATCTTTCAAGCCAGATGTTTAGTAAGCTAGCATCTATTTAATAATCTCTTTCTGTGGTCATATCAATTTTCTGCATATAATCATTGATGTTTCAATTATCCTAATCTAATATTTTCCCCTGACATTCAAAGTCCACCTCTAATTTAGTTCTACTATAAACTCTGTCAAGGACTGATACAAGTTTCATTATATTGTTTCAGAAGCAGCTGAACAAATTGGATTTCCTCTACAGGCATTACTTATGGCAACATGTCTTTGCGCTTTCAGGCTATCCTTTCTACAAAGATTATGATTTATTTCTTTAACTCTATGAGATTGTAAGTTTATGAGTTAAGTTTATGATATAGATAAAAACAAACAGAATCCATATTTCTTTGCCCTTGTGTGAACAGATCTGTTTTCCAATGCTCCCCTTATTTGTGGCTATGCAAAGAATCAGGAAAACTGCTAATAAATAGGAATGAATCATTTTGACAGAGCAAGTAAACTTCTCAGCATTGAGAACTTAATCGTCTGAGTGATAAGGATGCACAAAGCAACACTCACAGGGGTTCTAGAGAGAGGAAAATTTTAATAATTATCTTCTTCCCACTGTAAATTATGATTTTATAAATTTCAAAACACCATGCCAGCTGTGGCTATTTTAATATGAGTTGGAATTAGCTGGGAGACTTTTCCAAGATGCTAGCCCACATTATTTACCTATAAAAGTATACAGTATAGTGAATGTCATCTTCATTTGATTCTTTTTTAAAATTTTTTATTTATATATAAATTTCAGAACATTGTAATCCCAGGGGTTTACCCCCCCCATATACCTTCACCCCCCCCTTTCCCTCCTGCTCAAAGTTGTGCACTTCAGTTTGGTGCTTAGCTTGTTTTGACTTTTACTCAAGACTTTAGATGATCACATAGTAAGGGTTGGGGACAAATTTCTAGGTTTTATACAAAATTCATTCATAAGATTGTTATATTCTTCCTTGTATTCAATAATAGGATTAAATGTAATAAGGTATTCTACAGAGTTATGATAATATTAAACTGTTTAAATAATTTTCCTTCATTTTATTTGTATCACCAAATATATTCAAAACCAATATAAGACAGAAGTCCCTGATCAAGGGGAGAGAGAGAAGTGGACGTTGTTTGGGCCACCAACTCTCTGGGTCATCTTTGTCTCTGAATGCTGTCAATGTGTCTGTCCGGGAGAAGAGATGGAAAAGGTTAGAGTATATCCTTTTCTGTCTCTAATAGCCCAATAGCCAATGAAGACTGTATGGAAATATGCCTAGAGCTAAGAGAAGCTCTGACTTCTTTCAGAGATTCTTTATTTCTTAGAAATGCTGACTTCTGACTAAATAAAGCTTGAGACAGTGCCTGAAATCATCCCATTATTTGTCTTTTTTTTCCCTCTCCTGGCCCTGTTTTCCACATCATTGCTTAGTGTCTCTTTAGAGCACTTCTTTTTATAACATGCATCCCCATGACTCCTGGTTTTAAGATTTGCTTTTGGAAAATGCACTGAATCATAAAGCTGAGGCGTGAGAGACAAGTTCAGAACATGCTTGTCCTCAAAGTAGGGTCTCTAAACAAGAAGAGTAGTAGGGGCACATGGGAGTTTATCAGAAATGCAAATAGTGTAACCATGTCCCATATCTCCTGAGTATAAGTTCTATGCAATACATTGGAGGAATTTGTATTTGAAATTCTCCAGATGGTTCTGATGTAAGCTAAAGTTTAATAACCACTTGCATGGAATGCATTTCCTAACTCAGTGTAGCACTCTATTCCTATACCTTATTTTCTCTCTTACCATCCTTTCCTAGTTATCTCCTTCTTTACCTCCCTCACTCCCTCCTTCTCTCCCTCCCACCTTCCCTCCCTCCCTCCCTCCCTCCCTCTCTCCCTCCCTCTTTCCCTTGCTTCCTCTTCTCCCTCTCTCCCTTCCTTTTATCTCTCTGTCCTCAATCATCATCTGACTAACATGACAAAGAAATAATATCATATTGATCTGCCTTTTCCTCTGCCTGTGTCATAGACTTGCCATTAGTCTCAAAGAGTCCTCTTTGCACCCTACAGGAATCATGATCAGTTTTTTTCATCCCCTTGCTCCTAAAGAAAGGAGAATGTTGATTGTAAGTAACCCTGGCACTAGCTATTCTCCTTTCTGTATTATCTTTTCTTAAAAATCAAGCAGTTTTGAAATAGCTACAGACAGATAAGCAGTGATCATTTAAACTTATTTTGAAGTAATGATTCTATGAAATAATTTTCTTATTAAGAAATGAACAATTGAAGTGACTAGTTATTAACATTTGACTGTGACCTTTGTTTATTTGGCTTTCATAGATAGTGGGCATGCTATCTTCAGAACTTAAGTGTGTACTAGGTACTGAATTCTTGCCGCAAACTTATATAGACTGTTATCATACTCATTTTTTTAAAAAAGAGGATACTCAAGTAGGAAATGATTAATTTCCCCATATTGTTAACTTTAATGAAAATAATTACAGAACTGTACATTTGCAGAAAGAAAATTTCAGACATAGCCAACTTGTGTATTCTTTATAACTTCAATTATAAGCTTAATGCATTTGTAATTAAATCTGCAATGAGATTTTTTTTAAACTGAGAAAAGTGATCTTAAGCCACAATTAGAGGAATAAATAGGGAAGGTTTTTAAAAACTTAGAATGAAGATTGACTCTCTCTGTCTGATGCCCAATATAATCTAAGTCTGCAATAAATTTAAAAAAAACAAAATTGAACAAAAACATCACAGTATTGAATTAGTCAGTGGCATATTTAACTTCTTATATATGCATATAGGTGTGTGTGCTTATGTAGATATTTTACAAATACATTGCCTGGTATATAAATGTATATGTATAAATAAGGTACAAAGGCAACACAAAATATGAAAGTAATATATGACGAATTCACATTATATATTAGCAGATGCGAATTGTTCAATAAATTATTTTAACTATTTTGGGAATGATTTGGTTTTAAAAATAAAGTTGTATTATTATAGAAACATAGCACTTGGCTGTTAAAAGAAATAAAACAGGTAGGTGAAAAATATATATACTATTTAAACTTGGTAAAATTTTTTCTATATACCTAATTCAGAAAAGATATATTTATAAAGATATCTTTCATCTTTATATAAAATAAAAAAAGCATTTGAAAGCATCTAAATACCTAGTAATATGGAATTGAATAGTGTAATTTATTCCCATAATAAAAACTGTTATGTCTTCATATATGGCATTGTGGAATTTTTAGCCATATGTCCAGTGATATATATTTTTGCAAAGAAAAAAAAAAATAATTTCCTCAATACCCATACATCAGAACCTGATACTTATTAACTGAAGGTGCTTAAATTATACTGCCATCTTTAAATATTTCAGTTTTAATTCTCTCATTTTCTCATGTTATTCCATCTAACTTAGAGATTGTGATCTAAGTAAAAGCATCATTTAAAAAGTTTGAATTTCATTTTTAGCATGTATTAAACAATTAGCAAAAATTAAAAAAAACTGACATTTTATAATACATGGTTTAAATAGTCAGCTTACAGTCAAAAAATAAAATCAGGATGCCTTTTAATATATTTTAAAATATTAATAAGCACCTGATGAATTATATCTACTTATTTTAATTTGTTTTACATTATCAATTATGCTGAAGCTCATGAATAACACTTTTAGGTTTTTTTTTTTATTTTTTTGGTTTTTTTCTCTCCCAGTCAACTTTCACTGAAGAGGCATTTATAATCGCTTGCACTGAGGGACAATAAAAAACACTATTTGTTCTTCTACTCTTTAATACCCTGGTGTTTTCAAGCCAGGTTGCCATAAAATCTTAACTTGGTTTCAAAGATGGAATTGTTGTGAGGCTTCGGGGATTCCTGAATTACCACATTTAGACCAATAAGTTATGTAAAAATATAACTCTATTACACAGGGGCAAACATGATCTCTCCTGAAAGCAAACACCTAGAACAAGAATAATGGGTTACAAATCACTATCAAGTAATTAACAGGGATAGTGAGTATTTTAAAGAAGGTGGGTCATGCATAAAATTAATTGCAATTCCTGGGGTTCATCAAATGATTCCAGGGGGCTGCATATCACTTAATAATGACCAAAGTAATCTGTTTTCAGTGTGTGAGGTCACTGAGGGAAACCTTGGCTTTACTCTTCACTGCAATGAAATGTAGGAACTAACACATTTTCCTCTCACCATCTGTACATCAAATCAATAATATGACTTCATTCCTGAAATCTAATTATTATTCAAACATTGGTCAGGAGAACTAAACAAATAGCTTTCCACTGTTATTCCATAAAATGGAATCAGCATCAAGACGAGAGTGAAGAGCTTCTCTTGAATACTAAAAGGAGGAAACGAGAAGGTTCCTGTACTAATAGACCATTCCCTCATGACACATTGATGTCCCTGTGATTGACTAGGACTGATGACACACTCACCTTTATCCTTCATGTCTCGATTGAATTTATATGGTCACATATTTTAAACATATAATGAAGGTGACTTCACTCATAAAACTGTACGCAGTATGGTAAAGAGGATACTCAGACAAATGGAGACAAGACACACCATCAGCTATTTGGAACCATTTGAGAGTGATTGTTAACGTGTGTTCAGATAGTTTTACGTACACCCATGAATGATTTATCTTGTTCTATATACATTCTGTTTCTTTCTTTCTTTTATTTATTTTTTTATTTCCTATTGCTTTCTGCTGCAGGTAATGAGATCTATTTGGCCTTGTGTTGTCTGGTTCCTGCCTTCTCATTGCAGAGATTAATAACAAAGGAGTCTTAATAACTGATTTAATATAAATCTTTGTATTTTCTATATATGCATAGAAACAGGAGTGTTGTTTGTATTTACACTCACACACATAAACACATATAGAGAAAGGTTGCATTCCTTCACAAAGTATCATTTTTTTTTCTTTCATTCATTGTCTTGCTTCTGCCATTCTAAAATGTCTCATGGAAATATTTCCAAATCATTTGACTTTTCTGTTTATTCTTTAATATTCCTTAGTATAGAAGCATCGTAGGTCATTAGCCATCCTGCTACTTAGAGGAATTGAGTTTATTTTAACTTTTCTACTGTAATAAGCACCACAATAAATATATTCTACTTATATTAAGTATAGTTATCTCCAAGAAATGGAACCATCAGATTGGGAATATATTGTCCAAAAAATCTATGCATTTTATGGAGTTTGAACATGTGATTTAACAATGCACTATAACAATTTATATTTTAGTAGTAAAGGCTTTGCTTGGTTATTTGTTAAGACTTTATCATCAATAGATTGAAAGTGATATTTTAGTATAGCAAAGTACTTTTTTATGGCTTATATTCCTGAGTACTGGTGAGATTAAGCATCTTTTTATTTACTTATTCTTTTGATATTAAATTTGCCAAGCTGTGATTACCAATTCATACCCTTTCTTTCCCCCTTCAAATTGTCCTGTATTTGTCCACTTATAAGAGCTCTACTAAGTTGTTTAAATCTCAGCTAGCTGATAGAAATGTTTATCCAAATGTAACGTTTCCCTTTACTTTTCCAATATATTTCTATAAGCTCTTTCATATTTACACTGTCTCTTCATTGCTTTTATATATTTTTAAGCTTTAAATGTTGGTTGCTAAAGTTTCCTTAATTATATATATATATATATATGTATATGTATAGTTTCAGAGTAATCAAAAAGAAAAATCTGATCATCATTGAAAAGTGATTGAAGTAATAACTTTACACTTATTTCCCCTTTTCAAGTTCTTCTAAATACATTTTCTAACTTCTCAGGATTATCAGGTTTTGTGTGGGAAAAATCACAAGGGAAAAAAGTTGAAGCTGAAATTGAGGTCTCCATCATTGAAGATTCTGATGCTAGAACTTGGAAAATAATATAAATCCATTATCATCTATGGTCTGAAATATGAATAAAATCTTATACTCTTGTAGAGAAATTTTTAATATAACGAATAGTCCATTTCCTTGATGATTTGAAATAATACAACTTTTTAAAATTATGTTCTCATATACATTGGAATTTTATATTTGTAAGTTTCCTTTTTTGACTCCCTTTTGTTTAATTTCCATGTAGATTTTATTGCAGTAAATTTATAGTGTTTATAATATCTGGTAAAATGTATTTTTCCCTTACATTTTTCTTCAGCAGAAACAGATTTGGTTTTATTCGCATCTATTCTTTCTTACAAAATTTCAGGTCATCTTATCTTTATTCATACCTCCTATCCAACAGCAAAACATCATCCACAGCAGCACTGTTACATGTGCTTGCTTTCATCATTGTTTTAAAGTAAACATTTGGGGGGGGGGCTTTAGTTATCAATTTTGACCTGCTAAAACATATTTCATACAAATGATTTTACAGTTTTTCACTATCCTGACCCATTCTTATAAAGTACATTCATAGCCATTTTCTAAGTGATTTTGTACTTGGGGATGGGATTTTTTTTTTCTATTACTACTTTTTTGTAACTAAAGATGCAGTAGAAAAAAGTTAATGCTTTATTTTAAAAATATACTTATGTTCATCCAAAGTATGAAAATCAATGATCAATTTTGATGACTTTTCACTGCTTCTAATATCATCAGCAAAAATCAAGCATTGTTATTTTTCAAATAGTATTTCATTTTCTTATTCATCCACTAAATCCTCACAACAGCACTGTTTTAAAGAAATGAGCTAGCCAGTATCTTTGTCCACCTCCTGATATTACTGGAAATGCTTTTAGTGGTTTGACATTTATAATCATATTTGCTGTCAGTTTTAATAGTCTTCTATATCTGTTATCTTCAGAGTTTTTATTGTAATTGGCTTCTGTCCTCTATCAAGTGCCATTCTACTTAATTTTTCATTAGTTAGTGCATGTAATATTATGTTGATAGATTTTTTTAATCTGACTACTTCTGCATTCCTATAATGAATTCTATTTAGAAATAATCTTTTTTTTCTGTGTCTTCTATTTTAGATTATTTCTGTACACAATGAGTAGCTATGAGCATAATAGATGGCTATTAATTTCCAAGTAAAGCTTCAATGAAGATATATTGTGTATAAGCAAAAGTAACAAACAAAAAATCAGAATCTTCCTGACATATACAACTTTTAAAATACATTGTAATATATTTTATTTACGTACTTCATATATGCACTATATAAAGTATATATATAAAGTATTTTATATGTACTTTAAAATATAATATTTAACTTTGATTATTTTAATTCATATTTCATTTGACCATAGAGTTGTGCTTTCCATGATATTATACATCAGTATTTTATTATTGTCAATATATGTTCAACATGATTTTATGAAATCATATTAAACTCCTCTTTTTAGTTAAAGCTTTATTTAGATATTTTTATGACCAGTGTTGTTCATTTTAATTGTGTTTTGACCAGTACTGTTGAGTTTAATTCTAAGGTCAGACATTATGATCATTTAAGAATTTAGATAGGTTGTGCATATGTTCAGTGCCCCATTATTATATGATAGAGAGCTTACACTGAAACTTTAGGAGTTGAAAGATCATGTATATATGTTTGCATATTTTCTACCCTTGTTAACTGTGTGAATGTTCAAAAAGTACTATTCATTCACACACTTCAGCGATTATTTTTGAATGTCTAATAGTCAACAAGACACTATTTAGATACTATTGTTCATGCTTATACATATATATGCAGATATATGTGTTTCTTTGTGTGTGTGTAGAAAGAAAGCTATGTAGATTTGTAAATTATGACTACATATAGAGTTATTCAGACATCTTATTGATAACTAAATACTTATTTTAGACTAATGTTACCTATGGTAAAAATGCAAGTGATGTGAGCTCATAAACAGCATGAATTGTGATTAAACATTTAAAAATTGTATAATATTTTTGGGTTTTTTGTCAAATTTAAATATAAATAGTGAATTTAAATATACCAAACCATACATTGCTAAGTTTAATTTTAGAAATTACATTTTCATTTGTAATTTTCTTTTTCTCACTTGAGTTCACTTCAGTTTACAGGAGATGATTCACACCTCTTCGGAGGTCTATTACTGCATCAAAGTACTAAAAATACTACGCCACTGGTCAATAGTTGCCCTTCTATCCATGCTCCCCACTCTGCTTTCCCTTCTAGAACCTGTAATTCTTTTTTTTTTTTTTTTTTTTTTTTTTTTTTTTTTTTTTTTTTTTTTTTTTTTTTTTTTTTTTTTTTTGAGACTAGGTCTTGCTATTTTTACCCATGGAACCACAGGCTCACGTTGCCCAGGATACCACGGACTCAAGCGATCCCCAGCTTCAGTTTCCCAGGTAGTTGGGATTACAGGTGCGTGCCACCACGCCCAGCTAGCTATTTTTTGGGAACTAGGTCTCACTGTGTTGCCCCGGGTGGGACTCGAACTATGATCCTGGTTCCCACAGCAGCTTCCTAGGCTACCGTTTACAAGCGCGCGCCACCATGCCCCACCATAGAACCTATGATTCTAAATCGGAATTCTGGACTCTGACTTGGTCTATCCCCTTATTTTCTGCCTTTATATCCCATAGATCAGTGTTTCTTTGTCTGTCTGGGTTATTTCACTTTGCATAAACCCTTTAGCATCAGCCCTGTAGTCACATGTGGAGTTTGTCTTCTTTTACAGCTGAATTGTATCCCAATGTGCATATACTGTGTTTTACTTATTAAAATCGATCTATCTATTTTTGTACCCCCCAGGATCACCCACCACCTTCCCTCCCTGACCACTCCCTCCCATCCTCGCACCTCAGTTGTGCACTTTAGTTTAGTCGTTAGATTTTTTGGACTTTTCCTCCTGGCCTTTTGTTTTGCCTCTATCCCATATATTAGCAAAATCGTTTGTTTTCTGTCTTTTTTTCTATCTGACTTGTTTCCGCTAATATGATTTCTTCTAGGTCCATCCATGTTATCATAAATTCGCCAAGTTTGTCATTTTTAATCGATGAGAAATATTCCATTGTGTCTATAGACCACATCTCTTTCATCCACTCATCTGTTTTGGGGCACTTGGGTTGTTCTCATGCCCTCGCAATTATAAATAGTGCTGCACTAAATGTCCGAGCACAGGTGTCCATTTGTATGGGTATGAGGTCTCCTTTGGGTAGTTTCCCAGAAGAGTGATCGCTGGGTCAAACGGTAGTTCCATTTTCAGTAGTTTGAGGGTGCTCCACACTGCTTTTCATAGTGGCTGGACCAGTTTACATCCCCACCAGTTGCATAAGAGTGTTCCTTTCTCTCCACTTTCACATCAGCGTTTGTTGTTAGCTGTTTTTGTTTGTTTGTTTGTTTTTTAATGTGGGTCATTCTTACTGGTATAAGGTGTATCTCATTGTGGTTTTGATTGACATTTACCTGATTACTAGTGGTGTTGAACACTTTTTCATGTGCTATACCATATTTTTTTCTAATCCACTCATCTGTCTTTTGGGATGTAGTTTGTCTCCCTATTAAGCAATTGGTTTAAGTGAACATAGGTCAGATAGACACCTTAAGTGGGATCACCAGGTCATGCATTGAATCTATTTACAATATTTTGAGATGCCTCCACATTCTTTTCCATTGAAATTAGACCAGTCTGTATTTGCACTAACAGTGTCTGAGGGTCCATTTTTCCTCCACACTCTCAACAAATATTACCTTTGGTCTTTTTAATTTTGGAGATTCTCAAGTGTGGGTGTTGGTATTTCAGAGAGGTTTTGATTTGCATTTCCTTGACAATAAGTTATAAGGAACTGCCTATCTCTATGACTTTGATGAAGTGTCTAGATTTAATGCCTTTTTTGTGTGTGTGTGGTATTTTGTATTGGGTTGCTCATTTTCTTTGTGTTGTGTATGAGTTATTTGTAGCTTTTGGGTATTAACACCTTGTGGAATGTAGGTTAATATGCATATGTATTTTGTTTAAGAAGGTACCTGTTCATTTTAATATCTCTGCTCTAGTTTTCTGCTTAATGGAGTCTCATTTGCTTATGATTGCCTTTATATCCCTTGCTATTAAGACAAGTCTCAAAACATATCTCTGAAGCCAATGTCTCCAAATGTTTTTGCTCTTTTTTTTATTATACATTTTCTTGTTTCAGGTTTTACACACCATTTAAATCCATTTTGGGTACATTTCTGTGCAGACTGTGAGGTAACAGTCTACTTGTATTCTTCAACATATGACAGCTCAGCTTTCCTAGCATCTTTTGTTCCTTTCATTGAAGAGAAATTCCTCTCTGTTATATATCCATGGTTCCTTTGTTATAGATTAACTAGCCCTATAAGTGTGTCTTTGCTGACTGACTCTCTTCCATTAGTCCGCATATCTATTATTCTTATGCCATATATTTTTGTTACAAAAGCTTCATAGTTGGTTTGGCATCTGAGGATATAGTAACTCGCTCCTCTAATTTTTGTCAAAAATCAGAGTAAAAATTTGGAAAACAGTTTGACAGTTAATTAAAATAAAAGTATTAGCATCATTTCAATGATTGATTATATTATTATCATTTAATCAAGCTTCCAGTGTCATTTGTGTTTTATTGAATTTTTCAATATTATGCAATTCAAAATCCTATAGATAGTTTAGTCTGATCTATGATTATTTCTTAACTTATTTCAATTATTTTAAAAAATTCTACATATATAATAAATTACTCTAAGTAATATTGTACTGATTTAAAATTGTTATTGACAGTGTATATAAATGTCGTTTCTTATATCTCACTTCACAGGTGAATACATAAAGCAGCTACACATACACACATTTATACATATATGTTTATATTTTTATCATCATATTGGGTATATATACGTTGTTTTGCTCCTTAAATTTGTATTAACTTTATTGTTGATATAAAACAATTTTTATCAATTAACATTTCTTCCTTTTGTGAATTGACTCAATATGATTTACCAATTTTTTACAATTATTTAAAAAGTCAACCTGCAAGACCTCTACATTAGTTAGAGCTCATGAAAGTATTTTATAGTCATGTGCATTACATTAATTCCCTTTTTTAGCATTTATCATAAAATGCTTTAATTGTTTTGAACCTGTACTCTTGAACACAATTTCTGCCCTTGTATGACCTTGAAAAAGTACCTAACCAGAAACTTTTGCTTACAATCTTCAAATTTGTTTTCATTTATTTTCAGTAAAACTGATTTTTTTTAGCGCTCCGTGAATTTTAGCCATAGTTAGAATCATTTAGCTACAATTGCAATGGAATATCTCATAGTTACTCCTATGTAGTCAAACTCTCCTATGCCTAACCACTGACAAGCATAGATCTATTCTCTGTCCCTGTAGTTTTTCATTTCCAAAATGTCGTATCAGGGAATCATCATTATGTAACCTTTTGAAAATGACTTTTTATTACTCAGAATAATACCTCTGAGATTTGTAGGGATCACTTTGTATATTTATATTCTATTCCTTTCTATTTTCATGGTAAAACTGCAGTATATTTTACTTATTTAGATGTTGAAGGCATTTGACTTATTTTCTTATTTTGTAATTATAACTATTATAAATATCAAGTACAAGTTTTTGTGAATGTAGGCTTTCATTTTTCTAGGGTTAATGTATAGGAATCTGATCACATATTTATTTGGTAATTTATATTTAACTGTAAAAGAAATTACCTGGTTTTTGTTTTTTTCTAGATTAACTCTATTGTGTGACATTCTCATCAACTATGTTTGAACTTTCCAATTGCTACATATTATTGCCAGCAAAAGTTATTCTCAGAGTTTGTTGCAGTTGTTGCATTCTAGTAGGTATACAGGGGTATCTCCATACATTTCATTTGGATGAATCCATGTTGAACCGCCTTTAAAAATAGAATATAGAATAGAAACAATCTATTACTGCAAATTAGAGACCAAGTGATCTTCAAAAGTTAATACTTATACCAGGAAGAATGGCCCATAGCAAAAAAAAAAAAAAAAAAAAAAAAAAAAAAAAAAAAAAAAAAAAAAAAAAAAAAAAAA
>PVHY01005661.1:0-47790 GCA_004024945.1 Uropsilus gracilis | reverse complement strand
TCTAAGAATCTACACAAAGGTTACAAAAACTCTAACCCAAAAAAAGACACCTGTACCTGGATGCTTATTGCAGCACTCTTTACAATATCCAGGATATGAAATCAACCCAAATGCCCCCAAATAGACAAATGATACAGAAAGCTGTGGTATATCTACACAATGGAATATTATACATCAATCAAGAAAGACAAACTTATGTAATTCGTGTCAACATGGATGGAGCTAAAAGGAATCATATTAGCAAAAATAACCCAAAAAGAAAAATACTGTCTGGTCTCACTAATATGAGAGATAGAGGGAAAACAAATGATTAAACAGACAAAAGATTTAAAACTAACTTTCAGCAGAATTGAGCATAAAGCACTAGGGTGGGGGGGATCAGGGAGGGAGGGGCACAAAAGATTGTTCAGGGGTAATAAGATGGTTGGAGAACCCTAGAGGAGATACTGATGTAAAATAAAATAAATTAACCTTGAAAAAATTAATATTCACTGGAAAAAATCCAGTAAGTATATTGGGGTTTGGAAAATCCTAGTATCTGCATTTGAAAACCAGTTCCAGGTTCCTGATCAAATTTTCTGTGGCTGGTATGATTCTCTATCATCAAGTCCAAGCCAAAACTTAAAGTACCTGCATGTAAGCCTATCATCTGACTTTGGAACTGAATCTCTGCTGCCCCACAGACCATAGATTCTTCCCATACCTGGACACAACCCACCTTCCTTAACCAGAAACCAAAAAGGAGGCACCCCAAACTCTGATCCTTTCTTTCCTGTCACATGAGATTCTTCTATTAAAAATACTCAAAGGATAATCAATAATTCAAACAATGTTTCACATCACTTCCTAGGAAACATGTTAATGTTTTCCTCCATATGATAGCCACTTTTTGATAAGATTGGGATTGTCTTCTATGAAATAGCTTGAGAGCTCTTCATTTCTCATAGAATAAATATCTGGGTCTGTATTTGATAGCACTCCTTTGGTTCTGAAAGTGACAGAAATACAATGAGCTACCTAAAGAAGAGTAGAAGATAGATTGAGTTTTATGTTTAATAAAAGTGGGAGTAACTGACTTCGCAGATGAATATGTGCAGAGTTTAAAAATTATCATTACATCACTATCTCTCATATTTGCTTTCTTCTCAATGACAACTTCAAAATGCTATATAAGGATTTTAGCCCTATTCTATATAACTGTATCTTTAGTCTATATAACTTAGTGCCTTTACAAAAGGTCTAGAGTGGCATTTTTTATCAAAGTTGGAATTACTGGAAAAGGCATGAATGATCTATGCAGTTTGGAAAATCCTTCCATTCTCATGATTCTACTTGAGGCTATTGACCCATTTCTAAAGTTTGAAACAACCTGCTACACATCTCACTGGTATGCCCATGGAGTCCAGTTAGTTAACATAAGCAGAGAGAATGTGATTCTTTGCCATGGAAAAACAAAAACAAAGAAATACCATTTAGCTATAAGATGATTTTCATTTTTGAAGCATTTTCTGTGGAAGATTTACCACCATACACTACCCTCATTATCTTTCTTAGAGTAGCCTTCACCCTACAAATTAAATGAGTTTATTTTCCAGTTAAGAATATGATATGTAGTAAGATTAAATAATTTATTTATGATGCAAGAGTTTTTGAGATAAATACCAGATGGTCTCACTTATATGTTGGATATCGAGAAACCAAACAAAAGGGCAAGAAACAGTTAATACGAACAAGCAGATTACAAAACTAAAGTATACAGCAAGGAAGAAGGCAAGGAAGGCAAAATCAGGGGGAGGGGGAGGGGGGTTAACAGATGTGATCTTGGTAATGGTTCACAGGCGATATGGTAGTGAGAGAACTATGGGGCATACAACAATATAAGGAAATATATGTAAATAAAATATATGTAACTAATGAATATATAGTGAATATATATTATTAATAAACTTAAGATGCAACAGTTATTAAGCAGCAAAACAGATACTTAAGTCTGATCTGAATATATATCTCTGTTCTTTCCACTACACTATAATCTTTCATTGGCACTAATGACATTTTGGACTGGGTAATTCTTTATTGTGTGGATTACCTTGAAAATGATGTTTTGTTCAGTTGTGTCTTTGCCATCTGGTTACTAAAAATCAGTAACCATACTGATCTTCACATTTGGGATAGCCTCAAATGTATCTAAATGTAGCTAAATACTCTGAATTACAAAGAAGAAACGTCAGTTAAGAAACATTGCATTACTGCTGATTCCCAACATGAGATTTATGTACATAAATGTTCCATGGTTCTCCAGAGAAATGAAGAAAATGATCTAAAAATGCATCTTAGGGGTTTGCTCTATATAATAACTTCTTAGTAGGTACATTGTGTAATACAATCCTGTAATAATCTTGTTTCATTCAGTATTGCTTTGTTATAATGCTGATGAAAAAAAAAATCTGGCTAAGTTTGAATAAGTCTACATTAATCAAAGACCTACTTTCCTTTCATGCCTTTTTACTTAATTGCCATTTCCATGAACCTATTGATAATAAATAAGGAGTTATTATATATTGGCATAGACAAAAAGGTCTGAGAAAGTCTGCAGTAATTTAGGCTGTTCAAATTTTAATTAACTTAAATATTGCCTTATTTCTGACAACACGCTAGTTGACATAGAACTACTGTGATACTAGAATAGATTGTCCATCTTGACCCAATGTCTTTGATATTCTTTTAAGCTGTTTACAACTTGCATTTCCAGAGTATTTTTACAAGGCAATTTTCAAACCCAAAATTGGAAACAATCCTTTTATTTTCCCTTCATAAATGTTTTGCTTACATCCACAAATGCTCCTTTCCTTCACCCAGCCAGATAAATTCTTATTCACACTTAAAAGGCCAATATAAAAGGGTCACAACTTAACACAAACTCTCTGACTATGTGTTGCTGTTTTAATTTTAGTAGGATCTCAACATTTAATTCAGATTTTCAAATGGCATTCACTTGTTCATTCTTCCAACAAATACTAATGAGTGCATTTTCTTGTGCTGAAATGCTGCATAAATGGTGCTCGTCTTCATAAGTCATGGAAGCTAAGAAAGAAGAAATACTTTACATGTAACAATAAAAATGTGAACCGCATTGCTCTGAAGGAATCTGAATTCTTCTATGTAAAGATTACAGCTGAAATCATCTAGGAAATGGAAAACTACACATAAAGAGCTATGCCTTAGCAACAACCTCAAAGCTAAATGGGTTGACCAGGAAGACGAGAACAGAACAATAGAGATAAAGAGGAAATCTCCAACAGTATCAAAATGTGAACAAAGACGAGCAAAAAAAAGAACATGTTTCATTCACAGAACTGGAGCTACAAAAAACCTACAGGAACTTCATTGATTTTGAACTTGAGAAGACTCTAGTGTAAGTGAGGATATATTTTCTCCACCTGAGTTCAGCACACTATTAAGGATTATGTCCTAGTCGTCCTGTCTTCTTCTGTTCATGACAGGATGTCTGACTCATTTTAGTTATTCAGGATGTATCTTGAGTAAATGGACCCTTCTCTTCGAGATAATCTGTGGGATAGTGAAAGGTATGCATTGTATGTCTCTGTGCCCATGAAGGATTTCATTTCACTGTCAGAACATCTGAAATTGGAATTGCAAAATGCTTTATATCAGGGTTTTACACTGCTTGAATGTTCTCTGACTCAGAGGTATTTTATGAGGTTGTGTGATATGCACTGTTAAATTTCCTCTCTATACTCTCACCAAGTAACTTTTTTTTTAATCTTCTTTCACTTTGAAATGTAGATCATGCTTCCTGAGCAAGGTCCATATTTTTCTTCTATTAAACACCTTGTAGTGTCAAACACCTGAAAAGAATACTGAAATCCTGAGCTATGGAGCCCAAATTACAATCATTTCTGGTGCTCAACAAATGATAAATCTAAAGAATATACACATGACAGCATGAAAAATTATCTTATTTCTACATGAATTAGAATTCCTGGCTCATAATTTTATCCTTACAGATGTCTCTTCAGGTATAATCTCTCCTCATTCTCTGCCTGAGACAGTGAAAGTGTTTAAAAGGTTATCATTGTGGGTAAAGTTTGTGATTAATTTCATGTTATTTCAGGATATAAGTATATATGATTGTCTGGATGTGAATACCTAAATTAGTTAGTACTCACAGTAATCCAAGTAGCATACTAAAATCTTTAGAGACTTTGCAACCCTCCTAGAACTCTCACATGATAGATTCTTTTATTATTCCAATTTTAAAATTGAAGATACCTGTGTTTCTTTCAACATCTATGCACTTGCAAATTGTGGCCTCATACCAATCTAACTCCAAATTCATGCTCTTAACTATTGAGCTTTGCTTCTCTAGAAATGCATGACAAGGGTACATTTAAAATATATCTATTTTAGTGAAGTCAACCAGATGCTTCTTAAGTTACCTAACAGGAATAAAGGCTACTCCATGAAACCTGTCCTTTTGAGGATGCACTGATATTGTGTTATCCATTTCTTAAAAATCTCTCAGAATCTGAAATATGGAATATGACTTTGCTTAGGGAATCTTTTTTATACTGGTATCCCTTTAAATTCTTACAAATGTATTCAAAATACAGATTTGCATTGTTTACATGCTTCCTCACTTCTTTGATGGCAGTTATCAATTGTATCATTCAAGTTACAAAGGAAATCCATCAGAGAGAATAAAATCAAGTTTGTGGGTTCAGAATTACAAGCTCCCTCTGCTAAATAGATGAATCTATTTTTCTTCTTCACTTGTCACACTATCCCTAGTATCTGAGAGAGGATCATATGACTCTCTCCTCCTTCTCACTTCCACACTGCCCCCATCCATTTGTCTTGTCCCTCGGACACTGTGGTGGGGAAGTTAACATAACCAAGTGGGATTTTTAAAGGTGCAATCATTTGGAAACCATAGGAATTAGCTATTTGGTCTTGATTATTGCATTTACCCTTCAGGTGTCTCATTTTTAGCTTCGATCACTCATACATGCATTGTCAGTAGAGAAGATTGATCTAGCTATTCATTTGATAAATATTTTTGGACAACTGGTACATAGACATGCTACTTGTTGGGCATTACACAGGTACTAAGCAAATAAATATGTCACAGACTATCAAAGAGTGATAAATGCTATTGATCCACACAGCAATAAAAGGAGGTGATGCAAAATGATAGGGAGGCATAACGGTATTCTTTAGATAAGGTTGACAGGAAAGATTTTTCCAAGAAATTGGCATTTGAATGAGACATAAATGAAGTGATGATGGAGCAAGTCACAATTTTCTGAATAGTAAAATGCTGTGTTCATATTTGATTGTGTTAATTTAAGTCTCTTCAAATTTATTCAGAGTGTGGGTTTTGGAGGAAGGAAACAGGCTAATTTCCTGGAATAATGAGGTAGGTGAACAGAGAACAATGATAGGTTGAGCAGTTCTTGTCAGAAAGCTCTGGTTCACTCAGGCATGTGCCAAGAGTTCTCGGATTCTTGAAATAGTCACGGGCTTGGGAGGATGTCTGCTTGGGTATGTGAATGATTAGGCACTTTTGAGTCAAATGCACAATTAAATTTTGCCCTGCCACGTCAAATCACAAGCCATTTTAAGGGGGTGACTTATAGAGTTATGTTAACTATTCCTTAAGCGGTTGCAACTTAAAGGAATATGAAATGTATGTGTAAAATGCCCAAGTTCTCACAGATATTGCCTTTAACTTTCCCTTAAGAAAATGTGCTACATTATAATCATTCTTCTGGGAATCTACTCAAAGGAGATCTCAATATTTATAGAAATGGACACCTGTACTCGGATGTTTATTGCGGCACTATTTATAATTGCAAGGACATTGAAATAACCCAGATGTCCCAAAACAGATGAATGGGTTAAAAAGATGTGGTATAGAGGCCGGGCATGGAGGCTCATGCCTGTAAGCTTCAGCCTATGAAACGGCCAGGGCTAGGGATTGCGGTTCGAGTCCCGCCTGGGGCCCATAGTGAGACCTAGTTCCAAAAATATATAGCTGAGCGTGGTGGCACGTACCTGTAATCCCAGCTACCTGGGAAGCTGAGGCTGGGGATTGCTTGAGTCCGTGGTACCCTGGGCAACGAGAGCCTCCGGTTCCACGGGCAAAAACAGCGAGACCTGGTCTCAAAAAAACAAAAGAAGTCAGTGACATTCCATTATTATATACTTCCTCTATCTTCTTGGTCTACTCATCTGTTCATGTGCATTTAGATTTTTCCCATAACTTGGCAATTATAAACAGAGCTTTAATCAATATAGGAATACATAAATGTACCTTTCAATCATTGTGTTGTATTCTTTGGATACATTTCCGGGAGGGTAATTGCTAGATCACATGGCAAATCTATTTTTACTACTTTCATATAAACTGGAGCAGTTTTTCCACATCCAACCCAATACTTTTTACTACTGGACTTTTTGATAGATTAAATTTTAAAGTAAAGGGAGTAGGCGGATTGGCTTGGCTAGGGATGCAAACATGAATTGATCATAAGAGATACCTGATTGTTTCACTCTATAAGAATAAATGAACTTCAGTGACCTTCTCATACTGATGTCAGAGAAGACACATATGTACTAATTGTCATTTTAATATAATTGTATACAAATGCATTTTTTTTTTACTTTACAGGAAGTGATTTGAACAAAACAGTGTGGTCATTTTTAAATTAACGAATGAATGAATTCTTTTCACATGGTTGTCACCCCCATGGTTCTCCTACCACATTGTCACCCGTGAGCCATCATCTTAATCTCTTGTACTCACCCCCCCATTCTTACTTTATCCATTTCTCCTGAAAATTAGGTTTAAGTTTTTCTCTTCCATTTGTTCATTTATTTTCCCTGTGTGACTATTAGAGTATACCATTCCCCTTGAGAATACCCTTCCTTCCCCATGATGACCCCCTCTGGTCACCCTAACTCCTCTGTTGTTGTATGTTGGTCCGTGTTTAGTTCTTTGGTCTCTTCTTTTTTTGGATCTATGTCTTATTCATGGGTATCTGTGTTCCTGTGATATAGTTGACCATGGTGATTAGATTGATCTCTATTTAAATATGAGGAAACTAGATTTAGAGCATTTAAAATCAAATAAATAGGAGATAGTAGAATTTTAAAAAATATCCAACTTTGCTAGACCTCAATGCCATTTTAATATTAACCATCATGGACTCAATGAAATATATTTAATCTTAAAACATTGCAAAACTAAATACATCAGTCAGTTCACCTATAGCTAATTCATCAAAAATAAATAAATAGTATTAATATGTAGATGTTGGGGATGAACGTTAAGATCAAAACTATGAGTTGTCTTCAAGTGCATTGTGAACATATAAGTTAAGAATGTATTCAAAGTCAAGTAAGAGTAATCAATACCAGTGATATCGCCACTCTCAAAGCTTAATTTAATTATGCCTTAGATTATGAAAAGTATGAGACAAGACTAATTTGAGTTTGATTTAGTAATGGAAAACAAGATTGTTGAGTGTCTTTGATGGCCTATGCAGTAGGGATTTATCAGTGTTCACACAAATTCCCATCCTTGTAGAACTTCAACCTTAGAGACAATAATTATAATAAAAAGCAAAATATATATTGTTTGGAATGGATCAGTAGAATAAGAAAATTATTTCCATTCAATAAAGAAACAGATCACAAAAGATAAAAGGAGGTGGAGGCATTTGGTCAGACTACAGTTTTATGTTTAAATTGTTTAGTATCAGAGGTAATGTATTAACACTTGCCGAAGTAGTTCATCACCCTGGATCTTGCTCTGAGCACTGACATAAGCAACGTGTTACTCTCAATCATCTCCCTGAATAAACCTTACTCAGCTCCAGGAATGTGTATCTGCATCTCTTGCTCCAAGTTCTTTAAACTAGAGGTGATAGTTTTAAAGAGATGGATGACAAGAACCTTCATGAGCAGGTATGATTTGAGCAAATACTTGAAGAAGTGACGATGTGGAAAGGTGGAGAGTACACAGTGCAGACAGAAAGTTCAGCGCAGAAACCATAAGACAAGAGCAAGTCTGAGAAGAAGAGCCAGCCTGCAGGAAGCCAACAGAACAAGAGGCAGAGAAAGTGGAGTAGATCTAACAGATAGGTGCTGGAGCCAAATTTTTGGTGTCTTGGAAACCACTGCAAGATGATGTTTGGGTATGGGGATGATTGTACACTTGTAATTTGATGGCACAGTTAATTCTGGCATGAAAACTTTCATGAAATTGGATATGATTTGGAGGTTTTCAGAAAATTTGCAATGAATGAGTGAAGCAAAATATACCAAAAGATTCATTTCCATTTTGAGTCTGTAACATATCAGAATCTATGTGGTATTTAAAGTAACACAAACTATGAGCAAAAGGTAACATTTACTGGAATATATAAGACGTTAGGACTAAGGAGATGAGGAAGTAAATTAAACTCACTTAAAAATTAAATGATAAAGGGGAAATGGGAGTGTTTGTTTCCTAAGTATCTATAATATTTCTGGCTATGTAGAAGCATTTAAATTATAGTATTGATCAAAATACAAGAGAAATAAGATTTCCACTTTGACTGTGAGGTAGCTATCCAATATACCTGAAAATATACTTTATATTTAAAAGCACAAATGTAAACATAGCACATGTAATGGTCACTGCGATGGGAGTTTATAAAACACTAAAGGACAAGAGATATATTGTCCTGCTCTTTTCTGTCTGTGGTTCATCTGGAAATAAAGCACCATACTTTATTTAAGTAAGACCATAATAAAAATGGTCAGAAACTAGAGAATAAAGATAAATATGTTTAGTAGGGATATTATTGCACTGTACTCACACAAAGGTTAGACCTTCCAAAAATTAAAATGTAAATTATTAAAATTATGAGTAACGAAAACTACAAAATTGTATAGTGTAGGTATGTGATATAATGCAGTAAAATAACTAGCAATTATTCCATTATGCAAATGAGTATAAGTTCATGCAAATGAAAAGAAGGATAAATTTAAGGATACGGGAGCTGTTTTAATATAATTACTAAGCAAACTATATTTGCAACTTCACTTTGAACTTTTTGTGGTTTGCCAGTCATTAACAAGTTTTCTCTGAAGTCCATTTGAAAAGTAAAGCTTGGTAAAATTTCATATATGGCTTGATTAAGGAAGAAATCCTAATGACTAGTTCTTAGATCACCACTAGATACACATACACTTATTTTCTAGATAAACTGAAAAAAAAATTTACATTAGGGCAAAAGAGCCCATAAATATGGAATTATTCTAAAATATTTAGTCCTAAACAGGGCTGTAATTTGCAAGTTATGTATCTTCTTCTTTTCCATTGACTCTCACCAGAAATTCCCAAAGTTACATCCCACATCCCTATGTGAAATACTATATTTATTATCTGGCTTATTCAAATTTCCAATGCACTGCCTAATTGAGGAAAGAGTACAAGAAAACCTAAAAATTATTTGTTTGCATGTTTGTTTTCCTTTGCTTTGTTTTATTTTTATCAGAGTACAATATCAATGATAGACCTTGCATTTTGAGTAGGTTCATTCCTGGAATGTATCCAGTTTCTAATAGAATCTTTTTTCTCTTAGAAAACTGGGAATTCAAGGTCATTTGAGGAAACATGCTGACATTTTCATTATTCATAACAATGTCTGTGCCTTTGCCCTAATATTGAAATTGGTCTTAATGAATACATACTTTTGCATTTCTTTTTTATTATTTTATATTTTTAATTTAAATAATTTATCTATATATAAATTCATATCTCTGTCATCTGCAAAAAAATGCACCAAGACAACATCCTTACACCTTGTACAAAACCAACTCAAAATGGATAAAAGATTTAAATGTCAGACCTGAAACCATAACATACTTTTGTCTTTCTACATAGGTTTCTTAAAATCTAAGTACCTGGTATTCAGATAATTTACATAAATATAATTTTGATGTGATTATCTATCATTTATCTGTCATCTATGTGTCTGTTTCTCTGTCTGACTGCCTGTCTGTCCATCCATCCATCCGTCCGTCCGTCCGTCCGTCCGTCCATCCATCCATCCATCCATCCATCCATCCATCCACCCATCCATGCATAAGATTCATTTTTTCTCCCATAGGACTTTAGCAGGGCTTACCACAAAATACTGTCATTACTCTTACATAAACTACGGATTAATTTTGTTCTTATTTTCTTACATTATTACTTTTGGACAGTATTTGATTTCTCCTTGTAGTTTTAGTTCCTGTAGTTCTGCTACCATAGGACCTGCGATCCATTATAACAGTTCCTTCTGCTCTTTCCGCCTCTGACCCTTCTAACACTCCCTTTCCTACTGGGCACCCCAAATCTATGATCAGCTTGCAAGTGTTATCTTTTCCATAACCCTTTGTTTGGCTGCCTTATGTTCTACATGTAAGTGAAACCATGCAATATTTTGTCTTTCTGATTTATTTCACTCAGCAGATTCCCTTTTAGCTTCAGCCATATTGCTTCAAAAGGCAGAGTTTATCTTTTTAGATTGCTGAATACTATTCCATTGTGTATCTATGCCTTGCCATGTCTTTTTGATCCATTCATCTGCTTCAGGGCATTTAGGTTGCTTCCATATTTTGGCTATTGTAAGTAGTGCCACAATAAACATAGGAGTGCAGGTTTCCTTTAGGATTAGTGCTCTTTTGGAGGTAGATTCTTAAGAATAGAACCACTGGGTCAGATAGTAGATCCATTCTTAGTATTTTGAGCTATATCCACATATCTTTACCTAGTGGTTCTATCAGTTTACATTCCCACCTCAGCATAAGAGCTGGACAATGGTGGGTAATGCTCTGGATTTTTCCCTGCTTCAAGTCTGTCTTATCACTTAGATTTTCAGAAGTTTAAAGCAATTGATACCCATTAACCATCAAATGCACTTTTAAAGTAAGAAAGACAAATCTCAACAAAAAATGAAAGTAATTGAAAAGAGGACCAGGGGAAAAGAAAAGAAGAAAAAAATATATAAAGATTTGTTTGAACCCTGAATATGAGCAATAAGTTGTGGTTTTTACATATTTGTATCATTCTACCAGTTGCAGCTTTTTTCTTTCAAGTTACTTAAACCATTATTTCAAAATGGATTAGTGCCACTTTCCAAAGATGTTAATGAACAAAAATAGAGGGAGAAATCTTGAAATGTTTCACATTGCTTTACTTCTACAAAGTACCATCTTGGTATTTTGACAACTGAATCATTTCCTATTCCCATAACATAAAAAGCATTATGAAGTGTTGGGTTTTGAAATTGACTCAATCATTGAACATAATGAAACATATGAAAACTTTCATATTTTGCTTTCCAAGTAAGTAGTTTAACTGATACGAAGTTTAAAACAAATTTTTGCTGACAACTTAAAAGAAAAATAAGATACCATCCATTAGCCAAGAGCCTAAAGATAGCAAATATTAAATTTAATATTGTATGAATGTACATATAAAATACACACACATATATATATAACAGTGAAGCCAGATTATAAATATATTTTTATTCTTATATATTTCACATGTAATATGAAATTCCAAACATCAATGAAATTCTTTGTAAACATAGTTTTGGTTGACATTTTATCAGCTTATTATTCTTTATTTATGTGGGATGAAATTTTTTGAAGAGTCACTTCTCTCCTTTCAACAAAATATAAACAATGAGTAATACCTTAAATATCACTATTTTGATTGCAATCAGCGCTATTGAATACAGCATCATTAATTGAATACATGTCAGCTTGTCCTGTGGATAATTAACATACAATTTGAACCATGTGGGCATGTTATAAGTACTGGGGGTTAACAAAGCGACCCATTTAATAATAACTCCCAAAGTCATGCTGATTGCCTAACTTGCACTGAGTAAAAGATGCCCCCACCTACAGCCTTGTCTCTCTAGATCAGCCTCCTGGTGACATGTACCAAGTAGCATTTCTAATATATACATTTTAATCAGTTACTATCACCCAAGGTTTCAAACAAATAAGTCTGTGATTCTGAGGGGAAGAGTTCACCGGAGTGATGTGAATCCTTCTTCCCTCTTTTGTTGTCTCTCTCCCATTCTCCAATTTAGACCAGATTGGACTTTATTTTGTTTAGTTTTTCTGATGGTAACTTTCTTAAATCAGTTCAAAACTTCTATTCAATGTATTCTCACAATAATAAGATTGTTATCTATCCATCTAGGACCTTAATGCTACAGGTGGCCAGTTAGCTTACCACAGTTGCCATTTTTAGTCCTAGAGGTACATGTCCAAGATGGCACCCATTTGCCCCCTCAAACCTGAGTCAGGAACTCTGAAAAATCCTGCTTTATTCCATCTTCTCTTTGACTCTTCTTTCTCCAGTGTTCTGAGCTGTTCAGATGGTGCATCAAACTTTTTCAACACATGCTAATGCAAGATCAGCTTTCCAAATCCCTGGCCATCTCCAGGTACCAGCTCACCCTTCCAAGGGTCTTCTGCCCAGCCTGGCCTCTCAGGTCCTTTTTACTAGTGCACCATTCCTGTGTCTCCACCTTCTCAAAAGTCTGTGTGTGCCCCCTGCTCCCACTCTCTGCTCCTTTCTTTTTGTCTCTTTTTCTTCATGTTCTCCCTTCCCTCCTGAAAACCAGAGGCCCCAATTTTAATTCACATATTCTCTTCGTGATTCATTTGCTGTTCCTCACCTGGGGCCTTGAAACAGGGCACTAGTTGTCTGTATTTACCAAGATTGCTCAAGATTTGTAACAAAGTAAATGTAGGAAACAGACTTATCAGTTTAGGTCTCTGTGTTTTTCAAACACAGCTAATGGCGATGCCTAGATTTTATGAACAAATAACCCTACCCATGTTGGGATCACAGCTTCAAACTCAGTTTAGAAACAGTAGCAAAACAAGGTCAAAATACCTGGGTAGTTATGGAAGCACTGGATTTTGAGTGTCTCACTTAGATCTCAAAGAGATCTCTGCTCTTGAGTCTGTACTTAGAGCACAAGCAGTCCCTTTTGAGCTATTAGGGATGGACTTGCAGAAGCGATTCATCAGCAGATTTCAATTTATGTGCTTATTGTGCCTCCTGAAGTCCCTAAATAGGAATAAATCACCTGCTGAGTGATGTGAAGAATCCTGTGTAACTTCTCCCAACGACAGCACTTGTAAACCATAGATCATAGCTCACGCATTCTCCCCGAGGGTGTCCCATTTTGCTCATGAATGTATAATATACAGGGAACTTAGAGTGTTAGAAACTGTCATTGTCAAGCTCCCATCCTGATATTCTCCCACAGTGACCTGAAACTAGTCTAATGAAATTGTGTGATCAAAGAAAAAGTATGAGAAAGTGAGGGGGAAGGAAGAGAAAAAGAGAGAGAGGCAAGTAAAAGACTAAAAGGAGGGAAGGGGGAGAGGGAGATGACATCTACCCTCATGACTGGCAATTTCTCTTTCGATGACACAGTTGTGAAACTGTCAGTCTAAACAGCAAGTGTCAACATTCTGCATGGAAAAATGAGTGAACTCCTCAGCAGCAATCTCCACCGAAGTCTGCAAGGTTGCTATGACTGCAGAGCAAAGTGTTTTGTGACTTGGATTTTACAGAAAGCTATTATTTAGTTAAACCTAATGGCATAAAACCTTCACCTACACCTTTTGGCTCACTTGGACTTTAAATTTAACTTAATCTCAGGTTATGTCCAGCAGTCTATGGAGTTAATGGATAAAAGCTATTTGTTGAAATTATAACTTTTAGGATCAAAAATAAAAGGTTATCCAAGGCTTAGCACAATATGTAATAGAAATGCAATGCCATGCCTCTCAACGTGTGGATTTTGACAAAATCAGATTCTGGATATAAATCTGTGAAATGACACAATCATCAAGTGACCTTCCTTTCCCTGAATAGTTTTGGCTCACCTTATTTATTCTCTTTCTCCCTCATCTCTTTCCTTCCACTATCCTTCCCTGTCCCCATTTTGAAGTCGCCTTTGTTTTCTCTCATCTTCACCTCCTCCCCTCCTTTACTCCCTATTTTTGTTGATTTCTTATTACGCTTCACTCTTGCTTCCTCCTTTTTACTGATTTTGATTTTCACTTGTCCCTCTACCCTTCCTTCTACACATCAGCTACTGTGATCATTTTTAAAGGGACTAGTCATGTGGATATAACTTGTAGCTCTTCTGAAAAACTCCCTAAGGGAGATGGGACTTCCTGTAACATAGAAAGGAAAAGTAAGAAGGTAATGATGAATGACCTCAGACAAAAATGCTACAATTACCTAGAAGAATAAGGGATCATTTAACATTTCTCTCCTTTATTCCTAAGTCTAATTTATAACCTATTGTTCCTCCTTTCTTTTTGTTACCTATGGTAATGCAAATTACCTTTTAAAACCTGTGCCATGACTAAGGAGTAGTTTTACATAAGAGTCTTTACTATACATAGTCAAATATCTATTCATTGTTATTGATAGGCTATTAATCACTCTGGAAAGAACATTGCACCCACCTAGGTAGTATGTAATATTTGGGAGCTGTTGGAGCTAGGACTCTCAATATCACATATGACCACAAGTTATATAGCATCTTGGATTTGCTCCATCTTTTGAACAATCTTATATTTATTTTAATAATTTGTACAGTGTAATTGGACTTATAATTTCTCAGATTCATGCAGTGGTCATGTAATTATCAATTATCAGTGGTCAATTATCAGTGGTCATGTAACCCTGTCTTTGAGAAGGGTACAATCCCTCACTTTTTTTTTTTTTCTTTGAGACTAGGTCTTGCTGTTTTTGCCCATGGAACTGCAGGCTCTCGTTGCCCGCGGTACCACAGACTCAAGCAATCCCCAGCTTCAGCTTCCCAGGTAGCTGAGAATACAGGCATGCGCCACCACACCCAGCTATTTTTTTGGAACTAGGTCTCACTACGGACCCCAGGTGGGACTCGAACCATGATCCCTAGCCCCGACCACTTCATAGGCTGAAGCTTACAGGTACGAGCCACCGTGCCCGGCATCAATCCCTCACTCTTATATAGTTTCTTATTGAGTTTGGACAGGATGAAGTTAAAATGACTTCTAATTAGCTAACAACAACAACAACACAAATGTCATAATAACACACTTTGTTCAGTGAAGAATCCCTCATCCAATAGGAAAGAAAGGGTATAATTTGGTGTTGAGGACTCTAAGAAGAGGAAGAGGGTGATTTCTTCCTTACACTTAATACAAGAGGAAATGACTTTGTCCACACAGGAAAAGCATCAGTCCTTCCCTCTTCAGTTCTCTTTGACTAGAAAAACAATTGAAACAGCATTGACTTGTATAACAAAGGAAAAGAAATCAGTGTCATAACATGTACCTGGAGAATTGACATGGTAGAAGTCCTAAAGAAAAATGGAGTAAAACAGAAAAGTTTAGCTTGCATATCTGGACTGAGGCATCAAGTACGGAGAAGGGGAGATGTCAGGTCATAGAGAGGAAGACTTGAGGAGATGAGATTCTTAGGCAGAAAGAGCATATTTATTGATAAATTGAGACCTCCAAGCTATATTCATCAAGGTCATACGCACTTCCCTTTGGAAGCCGTGATTCCTTCTTTGATTAGGAGAAGGGCATAAACTTAGGGCATGATGTTTTTTTCTTAGATAAGAGAAGGGTGAGATACTTAGGAAAGGATAGAAAATTCTCTCCCTCTCTAGTGATTCCATTGTTCTGAGCTCACATTACTCCTTGGTAGGGGATAGGCTATCTTGAGGAGACCAGTTCTAAGAATCTTGGGGCGGTCTGATTAGAGCACTTTCAGTTTGTTAAATAGTTTGATGCAAAATAAATAGCATGGCTGCTACCTTTTCATCCAGGTGATAATGTCCTCTACATTCAATTTAGGAAACTATCTTTCCCATATTGCTTTACTATATCTACCTTAGAAGATATAACTGTGGTTTGAAACAAAACAAACAAAACAATACAAAATGAACCCAGAAAATCTTCCTTTTGTCTATAACATGCCCTGCAGCAGAGATAACTCAGATCCAGGTTTTGGAAACTTCCTACATTCTGAAATTAAACAGGCAGGAGAGGGAAATGGAAATGCATAAGCAAAATCAGTGAAAAGCATATTGTCAAATGTTTGTCCAAAATTTATATAAAGTAGTGTGACTTTTTTTTGGTGAAAAAAAAAATGGTAATAAAATGAAACAACTTTAACAGGATATAATGCAATGTATTTCATTCTATTGACTAGAAGTAGGTTAAAGTCAGCAGATCTTATTCAAAATGGAGATGGGAGAAGAGTAATCTATATTGATGCTAAAAAGATAAACTTTGAGTGGTTTCAACATGACCCATAATATTTCTACTGCCAACATCAACTTCAGATAAAGCTGATGCATTGCCTAGGGAAAAAGGCTTTCACACAATTCTTGCCAGCACATAATACAAATAGATGAAAGCTGCAAAAAAGAGTTGATATCACTTTAGAAAGGGTAACCTCACCAAAATAAACCAAAGGGATTCATTTCTCAAGCCTCAATGTAAGAGGGTCTCAGAGAAAAAGGGAAGAGTACTCTGTTACCAAATGCTTCATCGGTAATTCTAAATTGTCTAGAGAAAATTCGACCTTTTTCCTCCTCTTTTCCCCAGTTTCTTCCATCCTCTTGCTGTCTTTAATTTGTATGACAACTATACTATCTTTTTTTTTCTTTCCTTTCCATGGTTGAGAGTTAAACAACAACCTACAAGATAGGCTACATAGACTACTAACCCCAAACATCCCAAACTGAATTCACATCTATAACCTCCATGACCATCTCTACTTCCAGTTAAGTAAAGTCTTTTTCACCCTAAAAATAAGACTCCTTCTAGAAATGCTTTACCCTTTGCCCCCTGTACCTCTAATTGTTTCAGATAAAGATGGACACAGGGATTTAGAAGATTTAGATCTACCTGGTGTCAAGAAGAACATTTGGAGAACGTCAGTTACTGCTTAGAGGTATATAACTATAATAAATGAGAGGTGATATTTAATTTCTAAGTAGCTTCTGGAATATTTCTGTACATGGGGCTAGCTTGAGCCTAGCAGCCAACTTAAACCATAGCTGCTCCAGTATAAGGCAAAGGGCCATCAAAGCATCTGTTCCACTACTTCACTATGTCATGTCATTTCAGAATCCTAAAGAATTGTTGATTCAACTATTTTTCTCTCTCACTATACCATCACCCATGCTCAGATCATTAGGTTTTCTATATAAGACCAATAACAATTCTCCTAGTCATTTTTAGGAACACACTTTTGTATTAATCCAATTCACATTCCACAAAACAGTGACTTCTTAAAAAAAAGAAAAGAAAGAAAATCACACTCCTGCCTTAATTCAGACCCCTGAGGTGAATTCCCAAATCTTATAAAATGAACTACAAAATGAAGTATGAACTGTTTGTGTTGAATCAACTTTTAACTACATATCCACTACATCATTCTATTTTAACTATAGGGCTATGTTAAAAGTTTTATGAAAACAATAGTTTGTTTCCTGTTTCAAGGCTAATATACAAGCAGTTGTCTCTCTCCTAAATACTATTTTTTCCAAGGAAGCCAGTTCCAGGCAAAAATTTCATCTTCAGGGAGCCCCCCTCTTACTTCCTGGATCAATTTGCACCTCCATTTTTCTTTAGTCACCCAACACTCTCCTTTTAGCACCTTTCTTAGAAATACATTTTTGTGTGTGAGCTTCCCAATTTAATGTTTCTCTCTATCTCTCCATCAAGAATCATGAAAGTAAAACACTTTTCTGCTTTATGTTTGCAACTCTGTTCCCCTTCTCCTAAACTCCTTAACAAAAACTAAGTATTCAGTAAATATGTTAAGGGGGAAAAATCAATAAGGTTAGTTGTATGTGGGGTAGAAAGATACAACCTTGTCTTGTAGCCATTTTTATCTGAGCTCTGTGAAAACCATGTGTTTCCAGCTAAGACATTAAAGTTGTTTCTAGGCAATGATGATGGATCAAAGCAATCTGTATATTTATTGATTAGGAAACTGTTAGGGCACCCTGCTCTCTGGTTTTGGTTTTTGGCTAGACTAATAGTTAAAGCAACACTGGATAGGATAGGTTAGCAAAAGAAAAAAAAATACCGTAACATTCATGGAGGAGCCACAACTACTTTGTATGTCCTGACTTTGTCCAGGAAGATGTGAAATCCTCAGTGAAGAAGGTTAGAGGACCAAGGAGAAAGGGGAAGCTTCACATGATAAAGAGGGGAGGCTTTCATAGAATAAAATCTTGCCAATAGATATTTGCAATATTTATTTGGATTATCTATCTATCTATCTATCTATCTAACTACCTATCTACCTATCTATCATCTATCTATCTACTATCTCTCTCTCTCTATCTGTCTATCTATCTATCTATCTATCTATCTATCTATCTATCTATCTATCTATCTATCTATCTATCTATCTATCTATCTATCTATCTATCTATCTATCTATCTATCTATCTATATGTAATCCAAAGATATCCCTCAATATAGAGAATCTGCTTTTTTTCAAAAAATGATATAATAGTTTCTGCTAAGATGCATAAGTCCTCAATTTCTCCTGTACATGGTGACACCTAGTAGGCCTGAAATTGTGTAACAAAAGAAGTAAAACATGGTACTTAACTTACAAATGGAGGAGGCTAGCCCTTTAAAACCAGCCAATTCCTTATATTCATTCCAGCCTGCGCAAGAAGTAGCAAAGCCATACTACTTTTAGAAAGGCAAAAACAAGATTTCTTCACTAAAAACCAAAGTAGAGAAAAGTCACCGAGGATACAAGAGACCCCTTTGGTAATCATACCACATAGTTCAGTCTAGTTCAAAAAGTTACATGTGGGTCCTTCAGCCAGGCATGTCCACAAAGTGGTGGCTATCCCACTGAGAGATGTAAGAACACGATGAGGGATGAAGTATGAGATAAAAAGAACACTTTTTATCTTGCCTCATCCCCTCTGGCACAGCTCTATAGTGTGACACAGTCGGCCTAAACTCTTTGCAATGTCTCAGGAGAACTAAAGCTAATATGATGATGATGATTTGCCCCCAGAGTTAAATTCCTAAGTTATCACCTCTACCTCTGCTGTTTGTCATGTACACTTTGGAATCGAGTTTCACCTTCCCTACTAGATTATTGTAATTATTCCCTGCCAAACTATACAAAGATGCACACAATTGAATTAAATCGGACCAATTCAGATCATTCTCTGTGGCCCCTGGTCTGTGAGCTGATAGCTCTCTGATCATCATCAATCTCTTCCCTCTCATTTCTTCTTCATTCCTCACATGGCTCCTAACAATCCACCTCCAAGTGAAATGAAGAAACCGAGATAGTGTTGCCAGTTCTCCCCCTGAGGAACAGCTTCAGCACTTTTTTTGCTTCAACTCTGAGGCAGCCCTAAACCACCAAAACTCACTCGAATCAACAGCAGCAACTACTTCACAGTGAAAACAGCAACACAGCAAGTTCTTTAGATCTCCAGACAGTTCCCAATCTCTGCAGTTTCTAAGTTGAAGCCAGTTTCCAAGTACTGAATTTCCAAATCAGCTTGCACAGGTCACAAGTTTCTCCAGCATGCTTCCCTGGCCTACTTACTGGCCAAGGCTGGGGACGGAAGCTCACAGCATGGCTTCCTTCCCTACCCTACTGCTGCACATGACAGTGGCAGCTGTAGGACCCCCAGCCACTTTGCTGCTCTGCCACTTTCTCCTTTTTTCTAGCTTTTCACCCTGTCTCTAACTGGGTCACTCCCTAAATCCCCTCTCCTTTGTCCCTTTCCCAAGAAACCTCAGCTTCCCTTCTCAGAGTCTCTGCCTGATACAGGGTTGTGAGTGATGCAGTTAAAAATCATTGGTGCCAGAGTATCCTGGTGGGAAGAGTGTGAGAGAATGACATGAGAAGCACCAAAAGGCAGATAAAAGGAAAGAGTGAAAAAGGAAAAGGAAGGAGGCAAGGATGGACAGATAGGACAGGCCCATGTGGTCTGGCCAGATTAAACCCCCTAAAGAGTGATCTGGAGGTAGCGAGGAACCATGGTGGCTGGCAGGAAGAGTGGCTGTTGTGGAGAGCGTGGCACCGCAGCAAGGTGGCATAGTGAGCTGGTACCTGGAGATACCAGGGATTTGGGAAGCTTATTTGGAATCAGCATTTGTTGAAGAAGTTTGAAGAGCCTTGGAAAAGCAGAGCAGTTCAGAACACTGGAGAGAGAAGAAGCAAAGAGAAGATACTGGAGAAGGACTGGGCTTGGCAGAGTGCCTGCTTCAGATGAGGAGGGGCAAAGGCCGCCATCTTGGATTTGTGTCTTCAGTACTTTGGAGACTGAGAATGGTGATTGGAGTCAGATAATTGGCCACTTGTGGCTTTAAGTACTTTCCATTTTCCTTGTTGAATTCCTTGGTTAATAAAACCCTGTTGTTGAACTGCATTTGAGTGGCAACTTCTACACGCAAGTGGTATGGAACTGTGGTTTGTTGGTTAGAGGCATTTGCCCCTTTTGATCTGATTTCATGCCCACCTGGGAAAATGGCACAAGCCTAATGCAGTCCTATAGAGAGGAAGTCACCCACGAACCCTCAATTTCACCATATCACTCCTATCAGGGCCTCCTTCATTTGGGGGATTCCCATATATGAATGTACTACAATTACCAATATAACGTTAACAAGATTTTATGTTTTGAGGTTCCTACCCCCACCAGGGACCTATCCCAGCCTGCGGTGACTAGTCCCAGCCACGAAAGTTCCAGGGCTTGGCATCTGCAGAAGCTGAAGCAAGAGCTTTGCTGACTCTGGCAAGCAAACAAAATGAGGCAAATGTATTTAGAGGAATAGCTTTGAGAAATGTTGATTAAGAACCAACAAAGAATCAGAAATGGTGCTTTCAGACCCCAGGAAAAAGGGAGGGGCAAAGAAGCCCTAGTGGAATGTGTCTCTGGGAATATAGACCTTCTTCCCCTAGTACCGTCCATGCTAAGCCCCGAGCAGTCTCTTTGTGATTGGTGAATGCCTCTGCGCCTAGAATTATGCCTTGCTTTCCAGCTCTCAGGGGTTTTTCTGTGGTTTTTATTTGAATGTTGATTTGATTGTTTTAAATTGCACACACACACACACACACACACACACACATCATTGTCTAATATGAGTTTCTCCCACCACCTAATCACCTGTGAACCATCATCTAAGATTCTTGTGTCATTCCTCCCCTGGTTTTACCTCCTCCCCTCTCTCTTGTTCAAGACTTTCATTCTGCTCACAGTTAGTTTTAAATTTTCCTTGTTTTATTTGTACCCTCTATCTTGCCTATAGGTGAGATCATCAGTATTTCTCTATCATTCTGACTTATCTCTTCTAAAATGATGGCTTCTAGTCCTATAATAAATGCATCAAATTTCCCTTTTTTGATTGTGGAATAATATTCAATAATATTACACCACCACTTTCTGATCTATTTATCAGTTTGGGGGCATTTGGGTTGTTTCCGTATCTGGCTATTGTAAATAGTGGTGCAGTAAACATACGAGTACAGTTATCCTTTTAAATGAGCATTTTGGTGTCATTTTGGTAGATTCCCAGATGTGGAATTGCTGGATTGAATGGTAGTTCGATTTTTTTTTTTTTTTGACTAGGTCTCACTATTTTTGCCCAGGCTCATGTTGCCCGGTACCACAAACTCAAGCAATCCCAAACCTCAGCTTTCCAGGTAGCTGGAATTACAGGCACGTGCCACCACACTCAGCTATTTTTGGGGGACTAGTTCTCACTACATGCCTCTCACAGAACTCGAACCGCAATCCCTGGCCCCAGCCATGCCTTTCTAGGCTGCCACCTATAGGCATGTGCCACCATGCCTGGCCCAGTTCCATTTTTAGTAGTTTGAGGGAATTTTCCTTTATAGACCCTGGCAGAAATGTTATTAATCCCTCATTTCTCTTGGGCCAGGGAGTGTCTGGTTAACCCCCTTGGGAATTTGCTCCCCCTTCTCTGCATCCTCCTTGTCCTAGGTGTTTTGTTATGCCATTCTGACCCTGTATGCTATCACTTGTTCTATGACTCAGTTGTAAAAACCTATTTTTAAAAGCATTTTTTCTTATATAAGCCCTTTTAGGGATTTGACTTTTATTAATTTATTTAATTATTCTAAATGAGGGACTGATATTTTCACACATTTTTATTGAAGAAGTTGAGACCTACAAAATCAAGTAAATTGCTCAAGACCACATGGCTCATAAGCGTGAAGTCATATCCAAACCCAGAATGCCTTTTCCTAACAGCTATGTTCTCAGCCAGTTCAATCATGGAAGAGTGTGGCCTTGATAGTCAAAAAGATGCCATTTGAATTGTAGCTGTACTAATCTATTAGATGTGGGATCTCAGGCAAGTCATGCATTTCTTCACATTCATCTCCTTTCTCATGAAATTGAGGTATAAAAAATGTCTACCTCCTAGGGTAGCATTTAATACAGTGCCTTTCAATTAGGAAATGCTTCAATAATAACAACAACTATTATTGCCACTGTGATTGTGTTTGTTTTCAAGTAGCAAGAAACCTAAGTGAAACTAGCATAAGCACTATTGGGAAAAGGTTGGTTGATACAATAGAAAGTCCAATGTAAGTTGGACTCTAGTGGAGACTTAGCTCTGTAACCATGTTCCAGGAGTCACAATTTTTCCAGTTTGTTCATGTACAGTCACAGTCTAATATCCATGTCAGATCCCTTCACAAGCTCATGGCAATGGCAGATGATGAGCATTCTAGCCTCTTTCTAATTTAGTGGAAGAACATTCTTCCACTAAATTAGATATTCTCCTTCCACCACAAGACATTTTGAGAAAGGAATTTCTGCCATGTATTTTGTTTAGAATAACTTTGGTCTAAGAAGAAAGTGAGCAGGAGATTGTCATGAGATGATCCAGAGATCTAGATGCTGCTCACTGGGGCAAGAGGAGTAAAAAGAACAGAGGCTGGTGGGTGAAATCAGAACTCATGCTACCTGAACCTTGTGTCTTCACCATAATGGAGCAAGGGTGATTCTCAAAAAGAATAGCATCGCGACTTCTGGCTGCTATTGAGAGACAACATAGTTGGATGGACAACTAAAACTGACTGCTACTGGAATGTCAGTTATTAACATGACAAGGGGACAAATAAATGGATGTTTATTTTGCACAATTGGTTACGTGTACAGAGAGGTGGAGAGAGGAAGACCAGTGAATCCCAAACTCCCACCTCCTTTGCAGTATCTCTCTGACATTTGCTTTATGAGAATCAAATGGATATTTAAAATGGTGTATGATGTGGTGGGGGGAAATAAATAAGTAAAGTGGCATGTGAACACTAAGCTTTTTGCTCTTTGAGACTAATTTGACAGCTGTTGGATGATCTTTTCTTGATATTCGGATCTGCAGAGTTTTGTTTGTTTTTGCTTTGTTAATCTTAGAATGAGGTTAAGTGTTTCTGGCAGTTTCTATGTACATTACAATATTTTTAGCATCACCTGTAGTGTTTGAATCTATGATTTCCCCTCATTGAAATTCAACAATGTTTTCCCATAGAAGAAGTATCTAGTCAATGAAATGCTATATTTTCCCTATCATTTTGTAAAAGCTGAATCATTGATAGTTCAGTTGTTATAAGAGACCATATCTTGAAACTGATAATTTATTCTCAAACAGGTTAAAGAAACTAGGTGTATAGTAAATGCACTGATGTTAATGTATTTTACTTGAGAAGACATACATGAATCACAGAAGAGGAGTGATGAAAAAGCATTAGGGTGAAGTTTACAGGAAGTTACCTGTATGAAGTGGAACTTGTATTCAACCTCACAAACCTACTTCCTCTCACCTCCTAGAAAAATACACTAATATCATTGAACATCACCTTCCTAAAATTGAAAAAAAAAAAAAGATTTTGTAAACAAAAGGGCTGAGTTCAAATGACAGCTCCATCTATTCAATCTCTGTGACTTGACTTTACCTTGAAACTCAGTTTCTCCAACTGTAATGTGAGGATATTCATAAACAGAACCATTCTCTACCAAACCTCAGAATTTCCTATTATGAATTTCAATTTGAAATAATGTGCTTTAGTCAAGAGAATGTAGAAAATGTAGAATGTAGAAAATGACTCCTATATAATTTACAACAAAGCTATGTAACAACACACATTTTGTTCTGTGTTTACAATCCATTAGATCCAATTCTCACAATAGAAGTCTTTCAAACATCCCAGAATTAACGTTGTGGTACACTTTTGAAATCTGAAAATAATTCCAATTTTATTCTTTGCATGATGATCTTCTTTTAAAAATAAAAGTATCACTACTCCTCCCTTGCTAATGTTAAATTCACACTTCAAATTTTGGCATAGTTAAAAATATCTAGCTAATGAACATACAATATGAAGGTTTTCCCCCAGTTTGGTCTTATCTCACATCCACTCAAAGCAACAAATTAATTTTTTGCTTTCTTCAATCAGGCAATACTTATTTAAAACCTCCTGTGGGTTAGAATCAAACTACAGGTTGAACTAGTTAAAACACTTCAATTTAGATCTTGTAATGTCTCCTGTGGAGGAAGCTTCTTGCGTTGAGTGAAAGAACAATTGCCTTTTGGTTATGTAAGAATGATTTAGGAGAGAAAATACTCTCATTTATACATGTAAGTTTTCCAATGAAAGGCCAGCTGAAAAATTGATTTCCATTTCAAACACACACACATAGACTGAACCATTTTCCCAATAAAATCCACCTCTTGTTTCTCTAGGCTTGTAAATTTAGTATTCAGAAGGGAAATCGTGCAGGCATGCAAGAGAGACTTTTTTCTATTCTTTTATGAAAGAATTTGCAGATAAACAGATTGAAATGCATCAGTTTCTAGTAACCAGCAGATGGTGCTTTTAGTAATATTTTATAAGTGGTTACTTGAGCATCTTGCGTGTAGATTTTTTTTGTTGTTGTTATAATAACACTCACCAGAGATGAGACAAGACAATACTTCACTAAGACATGAAGCAAGATCTGTATTTTTATTATCATTAACACATGTGGTTACAAAGCTCAACACAAATTTTCCAACATCCATATTAGGTGTCTATCAAATAGTGAGGGAGATAAAAATCAAAAAGGTACAAGTTAATATAAGTATTATACCCTGATTATTTAAATGCTACATGCTTATGTAACTGAAACAATTTAATCAATTATAAAATATAAGTTAATATGAGTATTATGCCTCAAATATTTAAATGTTGTATGTTTATATAATTGAAATAATATAGCTAATTATAATTATATATATATATAATTATAAAAATAATGAGAAACACATTCACGTATATTATAAGTCATGTTGATTTGGCAATATATTTCCTTTGGGCACATAATTTTAAATATTGAAAACTAAAAAACCTTATATGTGACTTTACTATTATTTACCTTTACTAGTATTTACTATAAAGGTAAGGATTATGATTGCTAACAACTATCCTAACATTTTTTTCTTAGTATTTTTTTATTTGGTATCTTCCCCTGGTTCTTGTCTCCATTTCTCTTATCAACTTTATTATGTTGTGTTTTTTTCTGATTCATCAGTTTATATCCTTCTTAGATACAATTTTTAATAAATAGGTAAATAACACTAGATAAAATGTCATTAAATGGTACAGTAATCATTTAAAATATGCCATTGAAATATATCAGAAAAGAAAATTATATTCATTTGAATTCTTAGCAAAAGAATTGCCAAAAATACACAGATTTCACTTGAAGCAGTGAAAAGCCTTTTAAAATAGTGAAAATGTGAACAGTGAAAAGCCTTTTAAAATAGCAACAAAATTTTACTCTACTTCCATAACCAATATCTGCTAGTTGAAAAGTGGGAAACCACAATACCTTTTATTGTTTTTCTACATTTTAGTGCCTAATTAAGTACCATTAAATCTGTATGTGGTGTTAATTTTATGTCTTATTCTACCTGATCATGAATGAATTTAGTTAACTTGATGGACATTAATAAGTTAAAGAACGACACAACTACTTGGGTCTCTGGAAAAGCTCGGGAATTTAGCTTGTAGTTGCAGTAATAGGGGTCAATGAAGAACCCGAAGTTATAGGAGAATTTCTGATAAAAACACCAACTGATAGAACATTCTAGCATTACCTTTCTTTAGCAGCTGATTGGATACCCAGGGAACCCAAACTATGAAGGGGTGACTGTTCTAAAATGGATTCTGTCATCTGCACATACAACAGGAAAGGAATCAGACTCTTAGTGTGAAAGATTTTTTCCAATTAAACTCCCCAAATTATCTATCCCCTCATGAGCAAATATCCAACTAAATAGGGTTGGTTCAAAACTGAACCACTGCATTTTGGAAGCTTACCATTGTCTAATAGACCTTCTAGCAAGGTACAACGGGGAAAGGAATAAAGTAGATGCCAGAGACCTGGGACAGACATGACAATAGTGTTTGCCATTATCTTTGCCAAAGAAAAGGAGCCACCTCCTTTCAGGAGTCTCGTACGTGTGTCTCGTTCACGTGTCTTTTCCAGTTCTCTCTCCTTATTATCTCCTCCATGTCTCTTCCAAGTCCCTAGGTACAAGTCAAAGCTTGAGAAAATAGGGAGGCAGGCATGCCTGATTCAGTTATATAGTTCCACCAGACCACTCAACTCCACCTGTAGCTCTCAGTAATTCCTCTTAGGGAGTCTGGTATATAGAATTGTGGGACTTGCAATCCAAGGTGACTGCCTGTAAGTGAAGGTGATTAAAATCACACCTTCCTTTCACTGAGTTGTATCTGTAGTGTGTCTTTTCCATGTTTTATTAGGAATAAATGAAAAGGGAATTACGGAGTTGTAGAACAATGCAAGAGAATGATCTGTGATGGTTTTCATAAAAGTCAGCAAAGTATATAAGCCTGAATGCTAAAACTCTGATTTAAAGGCACCCATAAAAGACATCTTCCATGGAAAACAAATTGTACGTTTAGTGTAACCAAAAATCTGTGTATTATAGTTGCATCAAAATGTAAGGGCTCTTAGTTTTAAAGTCAATAATCTGGTATTCTTATTGTGAATTATGCTGAAAGTGCTGGGCTTATATAGTTTACACTCATATTTTAGGACTTGTCACCGCAAAACCTGACATGTTTAAACTTCTGTAATCTCAGATTCTTTTTGGTATTATTTTTACAAGGTATGGAAGAAGAGGGCAGAAACTGAAGTTATTCAAAACCTCTCACTGACTTCAAAACCATTATTTCAGCCTCCCTAGCAGAATCTCCCTCTTCCAAAAGGCAGAATGAGAGGTGGTTGGGGGGAATCAGCTAGAAGGTGGGCTTGGGACCAAAGTTGTAGGACTTTTGGTGGGGCATAGTGCTGATCTACAGTAATACAGCTACAAATCTGTAACTGAACCAAACTCCACCTTTAAGTTCTTTTTTCAACCTGCAGAACACAGATTGTATTTGGCTAATTCTTGGCTACTCCACTTAAAAGAAATAAACTGCATGCCATGAAGCTAATTCTTGGGCTAGTGTGTGTTTGTGTATGTGCATGTGTGTGCCCCTGTGTGTGTTTGTGTATGGTGAAATTGGTATAATTAATACAAAATCACCATTCATGTAATACTCTATAGATTTAAATTTATATTGAAGTATGTATGTATCCATATATATATGCCTATATAGACACTGATTTATATATACTAGTTTCCTTCCTAGCCCAAACTCTCAAATAGCCACAGAGATTTTTTTCTTCAAAGGTGTACCATTCTAGTTGTTTTATTTGTTTATTTGTGTCACATCTGAAACTCTCTTTTTAATAGAAGTAGTGCTAGCTGAAAAATGAGAAGTTCACTTCAAAAAGATGACTGATTTTCCCATCACATCTGTCTGTCTGTCTATCTATCTATCTATCTATCTATCTATCTATCTATCTATCTATTATCTATCTAGCATTATATTGTATCATATTATATTGTATTGTGTCATGTCATATCGTATCATATCATATTATACCATTATATATTATTATAATGTATATTATAATATATAATATACATTATATATTATTATAATGTATATTATAATATATAATATACATTATAATATTATATATATACATTATAATGTATAATATAATTATAATATACATTGTAATAATATATCACTATAATAATATATTATTATAAGTATATTAATTATTATATTATATCATATCATATTATGTTATGTTATATTTTAGTTTGCATCATTAGCTACCCTGGGGTTCTCTACCCTGGGGTTCTCTCACCACCTTATCACTCATGAACTGTTGGTACCATGAACTAGCAGGAATAAAAAGAGAAATAATAAATGCTTGAATATATATGAGGGAAAGGGAAAACAAATAAGCAGACAAGAAAAAATTAGGACTGATTTTTAACAATTTTTTAAACAAAATTTCTTAATGGTTTAGATCAGGCATTATCATAGATATAAGTAAAAACTATTCAGTCTGAATAACATTTTGGGATGTTAATTTGCTACTAGCAACCTCTATCACTTTCCAAGGACATAAACTGCTCTGTAAGTCATTATATAAGGAATCAGAATAGCATGCAGTCTATGTTGATTGACACTAAGAATAGTGTGACATCACTTCTGTGCTGTTCTCACTAGAATTTGAAACTGTAAACTCAGTTGTGAGAAACTATCTGATAAACCCAAATTGAGGAACATCCTACAAAATAGTGGAGTGATATCAGAAAAGTTGTCAAAGTCATAATAGAAGAAGAGACACAGGAATTGTCACAAATGGGAGGAGTCTAAGGAAACATGACAGCTAAATAAATGCAAATTAAGATGCTAGATTGGATTCTGGAATGGAAATTAGAAACCAGCGAAAACTGCAAATGAAACAGCATTTGTAAATCAGCAGAAAATACTTTGGTGATAAAATGTAGGTTCTATTATTGTTTTATAAACTTTTAATATTAGAGGATGTTGCATGAAAATATAAGGAAGTGCTACTACTTTTGCATTTTTTATAAGTAAAATTACTTCCAAAGAAAAGGACAGGTATTTATATAATCTATAATACCATATTTCTATAGGAGTCAATCAGATTTACCTTCACTTTCAAGTGTTCATTATTGCCTATTTTAATTGTATTGATTGCATATATATTCATTTGTCTGTGTATGTGTATATATATATATATGTGTGTGTATATATATATATATATACACACACACTACATCATTGTCTACCCTGAGACCCTCCCATTACTCATTACCTTATCATCCATGAATGATCTCAGCCTTTTGTGCTCTCCCTTTGCCCTGTTTTCTCCCTCCTCCCCCTCTCTTGCTCTATGTTTCAATTTTGTATTTTTGGCAGTTTTATATTTTTGTTTTTCATTTCTTTGTTTTCCCTATGACCCTCACATGTGAGACCATCCCATATTTCTGTTTTTCTTTCTGACTCTCTGCTCACATAATTTCTGCTCACATCATTCCTTCTAGCTCCGTCCATGTTGATGCAAATGACATAAGGTTGTCTTCTTTGACTGATGCATAATATTCCACTGTGTAAATATACCACTTTCTTTTTTAATCATTCATCAGTTTTGGGGCATTTGGTTTATTTCCATAATTTGGCAATTGTAAATAGTGCTGCAAGTGTTCATTCTTATAAAGTTTTATATTAGTCTAGCTGCACTGAGAGCACATTTGTGAAAAGCAAATTTATCATTCCTACAAAATTTTTCATTCTAAAATTATAATTATCACAAATATCAAAAACAGCAGATTTGCCATACAAATGAATTGATTTGGGTTCTTATTTTACCCAAATTATATAAACTATCCTATTTCAAGCCAAAGTTATATTAAATGAGGAGATTATTAGATTTGGGGTCCTTGAAAAGTATAACAGAATTTTCAAGGTGTCATCTTAACCAAAAGGTAATGTATGCTGGAGTAATTTTATGAAAGTTTGGGATTTGAATTTGTTTTCCTTTGGTGTGTTTCAATCCATAAATGTTTGAGTTCACTGTGTATTTCCAGTTGATCCAAATGTAAAAATTTAATGACATAACATTTGTGTTGCTGATTTACCATATTAAGTGATTTAAATAAAGTTGAGTGTTAGAAATTTTAAGAGAAAATGTTTATTTGGAGAGGAAAACAATAATATAATTGTCCTGCATATTCTGAACAAATTAAATTACTAGCAAACTAGGATGAATCCATGTTATTTTTAATGGTGATACATTGTCATATAATATTGTTTTCGGGTATATAAAGTGATGATTTAATATTTGTATACACTGTGAAATGATCATCACAAGTATAGTTTGCATCCCTCATCTTATATACATATTTATATTATTTTCTTATGATGAGAACTTTTAAATTAGACTCTATTAATGACTTTCAAGTATGCAATAGAGTACTGTTGACTTTTAGTCATTAATTTTGTGGTATAATTCTCTGATAGTTTTAAATGAGTGACATTTTTATTCTATTATTGGAAAACTGGCACACATATCTATATATATGATATATATATATACATATATATAACTGGTACATATATATGATATATATGTATATATTTATCACAAAAGGCCATGGTATGAGTACATGATGGAACACTACTCATCAACAAAAATGACAAACATGTCATTCTCAGCAATATGGATGGAACCAGAAGGAATCATGCTAGCAGAAATAAGCCAGAAAGAAAAAAATATTGGATGGTATACGTTATATGAGGGATAAAGGGAAAACAAACAAACAGACAAGAAAAATTTAAAACTAACTTTCAGCAAAATGGAAGCATAGAGTATGGGGGGAGGGGAAACTGGGGGTGGGAGGGACACAAAAGACCAAGCTAGGAGAATCCTATAGTAGATAACAATGTAAAGTAAAATAACATAATGAATTCTAAAAAAAAAAAAAAAAAGAATTAAAAGACTATGAACTAAGTAAGATATCACAGTGCTTACTTTTATTTGCTAGGATAATTTTGTTTCCTTTAGTAATCAATATTTGAACTTGGATTACATTTTACAACATCACTAAATGCATATTTTAAGAAGTTGTGACTAGCAAAACTTTGTTCACTAAGCATTAAAGTACATAAAATATAATACCAACAAAATTTAGCTAGTATATGAAAAGTGTTATAATTATAGATACCCTCTTTTACATCTCTTTTCAATATTTGAACATTTATGAATGCCAATAAAAACTTAGATGCTTTGATTCTTATAAATGAGTATAATCTAAGACATATGAAAATCTTTTTCTTACAATCATAGGAAATATAGACAGCTTTCCTATGTTTCTTCTTTCATCAAAAGGAAATTTTAAGTACATTACCTTCAGATATTTATATCAGATTCATACTATAAGTTATAAATACAGATATTTATAGATAGCATAGGACTTTGGTTCAGAAGTGAGGAAAACAATTCTTACTGTAATGTTTTTATTTTTTGTTTTGGTCTAATAAAAATAGATTTTTGTTCAAAGGTGAATATAATATTGCATTAAAATACTTTGATTTGGGATAGATTATGACTTCTTAAAAAGTATGAGTGATACAGGATAATATTTGAGAATCCTTGATGTTATGGGATATTTTTTGTATGCAAAGAGGTATGAGTCTGCAGTATAACAGTTCTTTTTTTTTTTGCAAGAAAATACTGTTACAAGTCCATGGAATAAACTAATGTAAACAAGAGAATAGGGGCAAAAATATCACACAAATGATCATATGGATGGCAATGTATGACCAAGACACAAGTATCAATATTGCAGTTGACATTATTCATGAGCCTTCACCATTTTTTATTTCAATAGTCTCCCTTAGCATTGTATGATTCCCCAGTACCACATCAAATCTCTTGTTTGGAATTAGAGTAATTTCCATATGGTATCACTTTATGTTTTTTTCATATATTCAGAATAAGTTAGATTTATTGTATATTTTCAGAAAAGCCAAGGTTTATACCACATCCTCTAAGTGTGAGTGTATAAGAATCAAAATGACAGAGCAAAGATAAAGTATAAATTGTATAAACTGTAGAGAATGGAAAGATATTCAGATTCCTACTAAAATACTTAACTTGAGAAATATCTTTGTTATCATACTTTAGATTTTTAAGTTGAGTTTCATAATGGATAAACTAAGCTCTGTCTACTGATTTAACAGATTGATATGTCAGGAAAACAAAGTACTGCATAATTGTGTGTTGATACCTTGTTGATGTAACTGAATGAACTTGAAAGCAGTATTTTTCATTAATTGAAAAGCACAGGCCAAGGGAGGTTGAAATACAATATTAACGAACAGGTCAGCTATACATCATTAAGAAAAACTGAGTGACATTAATTAGCACTGACATTACATACTTGTGTAAAATGGAATGCTATATTGCAAAATAAATTTTAAAAAATCCTACTAAAGATGGGAATTATATGGGATGTGATTGAAATTAAAAAGAACACCAGAGCCAGGCACGGTGGTTCATGCCTGTAAGCTTTAGCCTATGAAGCAGTTGGGGCCAGGGATCACGGTTCGAGTCCTGCTCAGGGCAACACAGTGAGACCTAGTCCCAAAAAATAGATGGGCGTGGTGGCGCATGCCTGTCATCCAGCTAACGGGGAAGTTGAGTGTGGAGATTGCTTGAGTCTGTGGTACCCCGGTTGCATGAGCCTGCGGTTCCATAGGCAAAAATGAGACTTAAAAAAAAAAAAAAAAAAACCCAAAAGACCCACTTGATATCTTAATATCTTGGCTCCACAAAGGGGACATGTGGATTATGGGTAACAATTATGAAAATCCACAGATACTGCAAGCCTGAGGTTAGCAAAAGGCAAAATATAATGTTCTTTCTTGTCATATATAGAATGAGAAAAAAGACAAAAACCAGATTCCAAAATGTCTTCTAAGAGTATTTCCTCACATTCATGTAGAAAGTAAAAACAAACCTTGCATTTCTAAGGACAACTCAGTATATCATTAGGCCCATTTCCAATGTTTAGTTCATCTTCATTTTGTAACATAGATGTAATTCTGAACAGTCTTGTCCTTTCAGAACAGAGTTTGTTCAGTTTTGCCTTAAATCTATGGCTGACCTAACCCCAGAACTTACAATCAAACTTGCCTTTTTTTTTTTTTCTAAGTCCTTCTTCATCAGAACTCACTTCTCATGACTTTATATTGGGTGATCCACTTTGTCCTTCCAAATAAACAACTTATTTATTTAATGGACACATAATTCCCTTGGTCTTTGATATGTGCCATCCACTGCGATAGTCACTTTAGAAATATCACCCATTCCATGATCAAAACAACCTAATGAAGGACAGTTAGAACAATGATCACTTGTACTTTATAACAAACAAAGTGAAAACTTGGGGCCTACAAATTTCCCTTAGTTAATGAGCAGAATTTATTCCCAATAATTTTCAATCCATGTATTACAGTTATCTGATTCCTTCCACATCAACATCCATCCCTTCAGTGACTTATATTCTGTAATTTCTTCTGACTCTTACATTTTACCTGGAATATTCTCTGACATCAGCAGAACAGATTTAATGAATACAAAAATTATATACAAAGGACAATTTTTTTTTTTTTTTTGAGACTAGGTCTCGCAATTTTTGCCCTTGGAACAAAGGGCACTTTTTTAAAAAAAGATCCAGATGTATAAACTTAATTATATTTTCATCATATTTTAAACTTTTAGCCTAATTCATTAACAGAAGTCACTATTTGACTCGGCTTTTACACAGAAAGAAAACAAAACCTCAAAACCTACAAATAATTTTAGGAGATTGTGCAGCGATATTTGCACACCTCTACATGAAAATGAAAGCAGGCTTGGTAGTCCATAGCTGAAGTTCATACAAAAAATGAAAAATATGAATTAATATAGAACTTTAAATTATTCAAATAAATTATTGCATTCTTACTCTAAAATGAGGAGTCTACTTTAGACTAAATGCAATATAACAGGTTAAATACAAACTGTGTTCATGTATATGTATCCACATACTGCATGCACAATATATGATGTATAATTATCCTAATCATATAATAAATATGACCATATACGTATATATACTATATATTCCATATAGCAATATGACCATATGTTGTATATATACTATGTATCAATGTATATATGTAGATGCATATGTATCTATAAAGTATATAGTCCTTCAGTATATATTGTATACAAATGCACATGCATATATCTATATACATACACTATAATTATTATTCCTAATTCCACATTGGTTAGTATTATTAAAAATTTAATTAGCTGGGAATAAAAAATTCATTAATTGTGGAAGTCTGCTATAGGTATCATTTTATTGGTTGCATTTGCCTGATCTTCTTTCTTAAAGCAGCTTTTGGACTTTCAAATCAAGAAAATATTTTGTTGCCACAGCAGACAGTAGTCTTGTAACAGCTGTTCCATGTTCGATTGAAGGAGCACAGATGAAAACAGCAATCTCTTCTTTGTGAGACCATACTCAAAGTGAACATTTGTCCCCCTTCCAGACAACTATCAAACTCATAGAACCTTGAAATCATTTGCAACCTGTCCTACACTAGAAAAAACCCACATAGTCCTTGAGGCTACCAATTTCCACTTTACTGAGACAAAAGAATATTTCCTTTTCTAAAAATATCTAGCCCGTACTACCAATGATGAAAACATCCTCAATGAATTTGCATATCGTATTTTAAATTATATTTCTTCATTATCAAAGTAATACATTTTCTGTGTGCATAATTCTAGTGACATAAAATGTGTTACTGGTCTGCTTTTATATATCTTTTTGTTTCCCTATTAAAAAATAATATTGATAAGTTAGACATTGTTAGTGATCCTATCCAATATCATTAGCAATTGTGATGGATGTAATTTAGCCTTCCTATATATTCACAATAACACACACACACACTTTTTTTTTTTTTAGGTCCACATGAACATGTGCTTAACATTAAGTCTTAGAACTTCCTCTTTCATTCAATAATATCTCACAAAAGTGTGTTCTTGTCAATACATTATTCTTAGACCAGTAGTATTACAACTTTTTGTCTTAAAGGCAAGATGACAAATACCTTACACTTTATTGGCCAAATGGTCTCGGTCATAACTATTCAGTTCTGCTGCTGTAGCTTAAAAGTAGCCATAGGCCATGCTTAAATAAATGGGTGCAGCTGTGTTCCAATAAAACTTTATTCATGCAGACAGGAAATGTATCAGAAATGACCCATGGTCCATAATAGTCCATTGAGTCCTCCACTGTCATTTTAATATTGGCTAAGCTTCCATGATATGGATAGGATAGGGTTTATTTAAGCCTTTTATTACTATAAGATATTCCATGAGCTTTCAACCTTTTGTTACTATACTTTGAGAGACTCTACCTCAGGCATAGCTCACAGTGTCTGATATCCTTTGGGGTTAGCTGTTCTATCAATTAATAGCTCTCTTAGCCTAACTAGACATCCAGACTTTGTTTTTTGCAGCCACAGGGCCTCTGTGGACTTTAGATATACTGTATCATACTGTCTCTGCTGGGTACCATTTTACAGGGAGGTTAATTATAAGACAGTCTTTGATTGAATGGGAGGGTACTGTTTCACTATGACCACATCTTCATCTCAATTTGCAGACATTGTGCAAAATTTTCAACATTTGAATGGTGTTTTTACATAGTTTGGAAGATCTATAATGTTTATTTCTCATGTTTTCATATTTTCTAAATTCTAATGAAAAGACTTATACTGAAGGTGTTACAGAGTCATCCTTCTGCCGTTCCTTCTCTTTATTTGATTCTGAAGGATATATTGCTCTTCTAATGTTATCTAGAAGCACATTATTTCAACACTCCAGAGCACCTATTTGCATTTGGAGATGATGAATATTAAGGTGTAGCATTGCTTTACAACACAGCGTATGAATTAAGGAAAAAAGTTCAAACCTCCTCAACCACACTCACCACTATAACACCCAGAGTCCTTTATTATAGACCACTGAGACTCTCCCTGCTTTATTCCCACCCACTTCTTTCCACTCCCTCTAGTTACTTCAATTGGACAATCTTATTTCTAGAGTTTGTTCTGGTTTAGTTTCAGTTTCATTGTGTTGCTTCCTAATCCTTCGTTTATGATGAGATAACCTTTTTTTTTTAAGTCTTTCTCCTATTTATCTCAACTGGCATAATACCTTTTAATTCCATCCATGTTGCCTCATGTAGCATCCTTGCTAATAACTGAGTTGCATTTCACTGAACATATTGCCACACGTTCATAATCCTCTGTTGTTGGATCGCCATGGTTTCTATAACTTAACTATTACAAATAGTACTGAAATGAACATAGTGATGAAAGCTATACATTTAAATTAGTCTTTTTGTATTATTTGCATAATATCAGAAAGATAATTGCTCTTATATTTCAGACTCACATTATTTTTTCTGGAATTTGTTAATGAATAGAAATGTTTGAGTTTTATTTCCCTCCCTTTGACATCAAAGTTTTGCTTGTTTATTCATTTATTTTGCAACGAGTGTTATATGAGCCAGGAGATTCTGAATTTGAAATGAGATTCAGTGCAGCTACTATGTGTATTGAAACTTTATGATTTTGAGTTTATTATTAATGGAGTTTTCTTTAATTAATAGCTCATGCATTTTTATATAGGCCTAGGACATGCTTTAATGACACCCTAAATGCTAGAGTATAACATAATTTGTTGAAGGCTGCTACAAAAGGAATTAGCTTAACATGAGAGAGAATTGATGGGTCTATTATCAAATCTTGTCAATATATAGACAATGCTATGAATATGTTAGAAATAGGGGATGATGAAAGAAAGGTGAGAAAATGATATGTCATTCATTTCTTCTCTGACACAGTTAGCATACAGAAAGAATATATCAAAATGAGCATACATAAAGTGTCATGTATGTTGTTTAAAAGATAAAGATAGGTAAGCACCCATCTAAAATCTTTACAGAAGGAAAAGACTTAGAGAATATGAATTAATTTCTCAAATCAAATGATGATTATTAGTTGATACTTCTTGAAGTTATAAAGCAAGACGTTGAGATATTAATCTATCGGAACTATATTATTAGCTAGTAGTCCAAGCAGAATGGAAATGGTTCCCTAAGAATTGTAACTAAACTACAAAGGTGATTATTAGTGTCTTTCAATTTTCATTAATTAATTCCTTACCATTCAGATCGTCTAACATAAAGTTGATTTATATTCTATTAATAATAAATGAAAAATTCCATTTTCCATCAAATATTTCATAGTTTTTCAAGATAATTTTCATTATATATTTCATCACCTATTTTTTAAACCTTCCCTCAAACAGAAGCAAATAATATAGAAAAAGTGTGTAATTGTGTGTGTAACAATAGTAGGATGTGTGTATATTAGGATGTGTGTATAGGATGTTATTAAATTTGTTTTAAATTTAAAAAATAAGCACCAGTCATGGTATTGTTAGATACAGAAAAAAATATAGAAAAAAATTTCTCATATTTGTTAAAGAATGTATGAACTCAAAATCTAAATACTGAGTTTACTAAGAGATAAATAACTGAGAAGTGAAAAGCAATAATTCATACATCAGGACAAGCACTCAGATTGGTCTCTAGTACATTTATATTTGATTTGGGTTGGCTTAAGCAGTTAAATTTGACTATAAAATATATAAAAGTAGAATAGAGCGACTAATTTAGAAAAGTGTGTGAAATAACAGTATGTAATTTTACTTTAAAAATGATTAAGTACATTTGTGATTAGATCTCATCAATCACAGTTCACTACTTGACAGTTCTTTTTTTCTATTTAATCCCTCTATAACCTGAATGAGGACTAGAAACAACAACAAAACCTTTATTTAAAGATAAAGACCGGGGTCACATGTATTGAACCCTCCTTCCTGAATAAAGTTTTTTATATTCTCAATTTGGAAAGGTAATGGCATCACAGAAAATTGCATTAAATTTTTACTTAATTGGCCTCAGGTTAACTGCTTTGGGGAGGAGGGAAAGAGGGAGATATTAAGAATTTAGCAGTTGCAAAAGCTGAATAGTCATTTGAATACTAGTGGTGTCACATTTGCATACCATTTTGGGATGTGCCTGCTCCCAATGCCTCAGGTGTGACTTAATAGAAACTATCAAGCTTAAGGTTTCGCACACAAGGCCGATCAGCAATATTCATGAGTCATGGCAATTGCAGTAGAGATACTGCAAGGAGTGTCTGCATAGCATCCTGCAGACTGTGATTGTGGTGTGGTTTGTCAGATGCTGTAGGATGCAAAGGACACACAATTTGCTTTCTATTGTTAATATATCACAATGGCAATGTGTATTAAAGTTCTTAGAATTAAATTGACCTTGTCCTGATCACTTCTTTCAAATGATTTCTTTTATGCATAATTTACAAAATTGCAGAATTGGTGATCATATTAAAAACTGAAACTAATGTCATGTGTATCCAAAAGTCTGGGAGTGAATAAGAAATTACGATACATTCCTACTCTGGGTAATATGCAGCCTGTAGGAAGAAGATGTAGACATGGGTATGTGTTCATAGTATGTGGTTAAGTTTAAATGAAATGCAGATTCCCAAATTCTGTGATCTGTTTTATACATACAAAAATATGCACATACTATTATCTTGGCTTATCTATACTCTCAAAATAATCTATAGTGAATCAGAAGCAATGATTATTTTATAAATTTTAGAACTTTAAAAAGTACACAGGTTTATTATTTTACGATGCAAGCATAAAATAAATAATTCTGGTTTTACTATTTAAGCAAATCACTTTGCACTATTTTCAGAAGACAGAACACTGATGTCTTTTTACTTTGAATTTAAGGTATCATATGAAAAAGTCATCTTGCCAACTTTTAGTAGCATAACAAAGCAATGATTTTAAGAGCTCTGCAGTAACACATGGATATGCAATGAAAATTTTAAAACACGCATTGACTTTTAGGACTTCGCCTGTTGAATATTAAACACCTGAAATTGCCAGTGCCTAAAGCAATTCATTCAGCGTAATGTGTATAAACTTTGAAACTGTTTTAAGGAACTAGTTTTAATAAACAAAGAGAAAGGTTGAGAAGAAATTTATTACAAGATATTTTGCTTTGTAATCAATTATTTTAGCTACTAATAGAATTGGAGCTGCATCTCCAAGATGCATGAAGTTAAAAAAATATATATTGTAAATAGTATCCACATTCAAACATTCAGGAAATTCAATTTGAATTCTAGAATGCTTTTTAAGTTATTTTGAAGAATGTGAAAATTCTTTACAATTCAATTTTTACATAGTGTACAGGATTTGCACTTGTAACATAAAAATATAAGAAATTTGATGAGAGAAACAAAACAAAAATAGCCTAATTCATACATATATAGCTTAAACCAGCATAGGAAACTAAACAAGGATATACTGATGTTCAAATCACTGTTTTTGAATTAAAAATATACATATATACATATAAATACATATATATGTAAATATACATATATACATAATATACATATATACATAAATAATACATAAAAATGTATATATACATTTGTATATATATATAAATGTATATATACATAAAATGTATATATATACATAAATATACATATATATGTCTAACTCAATTATGGGAAGTTGTTTTATATATATATATAAAATATATATATATATATATATAGTCTAACTCAATTATGGGAAGTTGCTATTTTTATAACCCAATGTATAGTCCAATGTACTCAGAGACTGATGTGCATTAAAAATGGTCTTTCTCACACCCATTCACACACACACACACACACAACATAATACTCCTAATGTGAAGAATTCATCCACAAGGAATGAAGAAATGAAAAGATTGCATCATTTATACTTTCCATATGTAGTCTTGGGGTATGAAAAAGGAACCTTGAAACACACCATTTTAGCAAATTTAATATGCCATCTTAAGATTTAGAGACAGAAAGATGTTGATTTTTATCCTGGTAATCATATATACCAACCGTGCTTTGAATAAAGTAATCAATCACTCAGAACCTCAGTTTAAATACATGTAATATGGGAACAAAGTATTCCTTTTTCCACAAGGACATGATGGAATATTACTCATCAATTAAAAATGACAAATTCGATGATTTCATAACAACATGGATGTATTTAAAAGATTGAGAAGAAATCATATTAGCAGAAACAAGCCATGAAGAAAAAGACAGAAGTCAAATGGTTTCACTAATATATGGGATATAGTGAAAAAAATAAACAAAAGCCTTGAGGAAAAGTCAAAACAAGCTAAGCACCAAACTCAAGCACACAACTTTGAGCAAGAGGGAAAGGGGGGGGGAGGGAGGGGAGGGAGGGGCAAATACTTGAGATTACAATGTTGTGAAATTTATATATAAATTTAAAAAACTGTGTAAAAAAAAAAGCATACGTGAGATAATGTTGACAGCACTAAACATATTCCCTGATCACATATTCATTTCTCAATATGTGATAGCTATGTTATTAAAACAGTTACTACTTGTGTCATGAGTACACAGACTCTTGTACCCTTGGGGTAAATGAGAGGAGCTGTGCCCCTTCTGATTTTCTGTCTGATATAATTTCATACTATCACTCAAATATTTTTTTTCAGAAACACGTTTTGACATTTTTTTACCACCCAATTTCAATTATTTCCTGGATAAAGTAGTTCTAAGAAAGTAGTCTAGGTGATAAACCACTTACCACGGAATTCTATACTTCTTTCTGAATTCAGAATTTGGCATTTACTTCTCATGAAGGCCCCTTTCATGCATTTAACACATTTTTATTGAGTGTTTACTACATGATCAGCCCTGCGTGATAAGTGTGGAAGTCAGTGGAGAGTGAATTGAAGTATATTAACCTGGATCTGATAAAGTCTGAACCAATAATAGATTTCCTAGGGTGTCTCACATTGGGCATGCTTGTTTTAGTTTATTTTTCCTTCTTTCTTATCAAAAATATAGGTAGAAACCTTGATCTTGGTGGAAGTGTAAATTGTAATCATCCCCTATGCTAAACATTTCTGATTTCTGTCAAATATACTTTCAAATGCATACTTATGAGCCCGTGACAGTTACACCTTGACCCTGAGAAGAAAGAAAAATAAGAAGTTTTAAAAAATGGGCCAATTGAAATTTTCAGGTTTACATTGTAGAGAGATTTCCTTGGTCACGTTATGGAGTGGGTACAGGCGTCCTTTTGAATAAACATCCAAGTACCTAGTAGGAATCATGTTAGCAGAAATAAGCCAGAAAAAAAAGAAGAGAAAATATGGACTGATCTTTATGCAGGGTATAAGGAAAACAAATAAGCAAAAGGACAAGTAAAATTTGAAACTGTCAACAGAATCGAAGTACAGAGCAAGAGAGGAGGGAGGGGTTAAGATCTGGGGAGGGAGGGGCATAAGAGATTAAGATTATGTGGTTTACAGGGAACAAGATGGTGCCAGAATCTTGGGGAATATAACAATGTAAAATACAAATAATAATAGTAATAAAAAGCATTATGGAAGGGGCAAAGAAGATATAGACAAAATAGAAAAGGCACTCTGAGGACATAAACATTGGCATAACAAATATCCAATAGGTCAGATCCCCAGTCTTCTTGAATGAGTTATCTCCCCATTCTACTCTCCCACTTTTGCCAACTGTGGCAGTTTTCAATAAAAGATTAGAGTCTATAAGAGCATCTGTGCTACCCTAATATTATATCCATAAAAAGTGGCCCTAGCATCTTCCTTTTCTAATGTGTATCTGGTAATAATTCCCTGAGGTTTATGCCACAGACCCAGGAAGCTATGCATGTGTGTGTGTGTGTGTGTGCGTGTATGTGATTTCACTCAAAATCACACATCTCATCAAGTGTGTTGGGGTAACTTATAGCAGCTCAACCATGAATTCTCTCTGTTATTGAAAGAATCTCAGGGACTATTATCAATCGAAGTAAGCCTGAGTAAATAGTTATTGAAAATACAACCCCTCCCAATAAAGGAGGGACTCTACCTGGCATTTTTGTTTACTTCATCAAACATCAGTAAGGATATTCTGACTTCAAACCTCATGATTTTTTTTTTCATTATATCACAGTCACCTTTGAGGAAAATATGAGTGTCATTATGAACGCTTCAGATTGTCATTTGCAAAGAAATTGGCATGTGAATTATCAGTTTTAGTGATTGCAAAGAAATGCATAACTTATTGTAATACTGTGCTTTAGAGTAAAAAGTAGCTTATCTATTTTTTTTAATTAGAAAAGAGTTAGAGATGATACCATGAATGCTACTTTGAATCAAGCCTGGATAGTATTATGATACAATTCTTCATTTTTAATTACTTTAAATTTAGATCTCATTTTTGATTATTTCTAAGGGATATTTTACTGCCCTGATGTGAGCTTGCAGTGATGACTAGGAAAGTATGTCTTTATTTCTATTCCTCTACTACCTCTGAAGCATGGAAAATGAGCCCATTTCTGCTTGGCTCTCTTTTTCTACCCAGATGACTTAGAAACTGAGAGTCTATGTCTAAAAATTTTTAAATGACTTCACCTGTTCTCATTTCTGGTGAATCTTCCACAGCTTTCATTTTTTGAGGTGTTGCTAGGCAATATCTTAAATGTCTTTATTTCATGTGATGTCTTCCCTTCTCCATGATACAGACACATTTTGAGTAGAGGTCAGACACACAATGTACCCTTTGGAGAGCTTGTGTTTGAATATCTCTCTGACCCAATAATAACCAAGTCTAAGGTGTGGAGACTAGGATGCTATTCATTTTCAGCTCTATTAGCAAAAATTCTAACAATTGAAACATACAGAGATATATCATTACATGAGTGGAAATCATCACTGCAATTATAGTTCAAATCTCAGAGGGATATTAATGTGATTGTTTTAGCAATAGCCTCCTTATTTGTACAAAGTTGTATTAATAAAAAGGATGAATCTAGTAGTGTGTGCAACATTACTTTTTGTTAGTAGTGATTGCCACTTAATACCATCTTTGAAACATATATCAAAAATGTTCATAAAGTCGATGTCATGAATTGTCATTTTTTTCTTACTGACTCTTGTTTGATAATATTTTGTGTTAGTAATGACTACTCAAATTCTTTTTAGCAATAATTTAATCCTCTATATTGTTGTCATTTTCTCCAAATTTTCATTATTATATAAGTACAAAATTAGCTATTTCAGCATTTCATGGTTATAAAATGTGAAAAAATTATCACCTCTTATAAAGATATTTAATATAATAATAGTAAATCTAACACTGAGTGAAAAAGCAGTCTTAAGAATTCATGGAGTCTATTTCATGAGTTTTGCATGCTTTTTAAGTATAGAGCATATTTTAAGTATATAAAAGTATAAATTTGATGATAATTTATATGTGTACTTTAATCCTAGAAAACTACATTGACCAAATAGTTTTAGAAGATATATTGTATGGTATTTTATCTGGTTTCAGAAAAAAAAAAAAGAAAAAAGTTCATCTATTTAGAGTTGCTTGAAGTGTTTCTGCACTCACTCTACTAGACTTTTACTATGACTGACAACTTCCTTCTAAGTTAACATGCATCTTGTTATTTTTATACATATGACATTTAACATCGTATTTTTTTATTGATGAAAGCAAAGAAAGCACATGGTATCCATGCAAGTTGATATCCTAATCCAGATAACTGATAAGCACAAAATGAACATATGAATGTGCACATTAAATATATTCCTCAAATCTTTCTGTGAGAAGTTATCATCAGATGCCATGCATCCTGTTGCCTGTATATGATTTGCATACAGTAGTAGTGACCTTCATTAGCTGACTTCTTTTGTGCTAGACTCTGGATTAAATGGTGTATATAGTTGTAAGCAATTCTTCACTATTCTACATGCTATTCATTATCTTTTTATTGCAAGTAAAGAATTAAGGCAGATATTATGCAAATAGCACAACCTTGAACACCTAATCTTTGTTAGAACATTGCCAGTTCTAGGTTGTCAAGATAAATCATCTTATAACTATTTTGAACCATCCTTTTGTAAAAAAAAAAAAATCTTAGAATCTGATCAGACTTTAAAGTATTTCCATTTTTTACCTAAATACAGCAATACAAATTTGTATGCCTTCAATGATAACAGTTTTGATGGAAGAAAATGACTTGTGAATAATCATGTCTACAAACTAGATATAAAAGAAGCATGCATTTTTTAGAAGATACTTTTATGTACGCTATTAGATGGCACGAGCTTCAAATAAACTTGTAAAATATCATCATTATCTCAGATCATGTCCTCACACTTGGTGACAATGTGTTGTTATGTTTCCATATCTCTGTCAAGGTGTTTTCTTTGAAAGGTTAAAAGAGTTTCTTTTCAGTAAGTTATAATGGATAACTTCCTAGATTTTTTTGCCCACCTCATAGAGTCTTCAGAATATCTTACAATGGAAATGTCAGTTTTACTTAGATAGGCTTTTATTTTCCCTGCTCTTGATTTTGGAAAGAGATGACTAAATGTAGCAAATATTCTGCTACTAAGCAAAATGAAGCATCTCCTAGTTCTTGGAGTCATGAGCCTGAATTTTGAAAAGTATCATTTACTTAAAGAATTGGCCCTGAATAGTTTTAAGTCTGCACTGTTCATTATGTGGCAACAAAAATGTAAATGATATCCATTGTGATATATATATATATATATATATAGTGATATATATACACACACAAACATACACACATATATGCAAGTATAAAACATTGCAATATCATGACCAGTACTAAGAACCATTACGCATTTCTCTTTCTAAACAAAATTGCTCAACATTTTTATGAAAAATCATATAAAATTTCATGTCATATCAAATTTTCAGTTGTTATTCTAATTTGTGTTCTTAATTTACACGTTAGCCAGACTAGAAACTTACATTTCATTAAAAGGAATACATTCAGTACATTATTTAAGCATTTTATATAAACAATTTAATACATCATCTTCTAGAAATCTTAAAAACCTCGTTAGTTACTTTGCATAAACTTCATTTAGTAACATGTTTAACACAATAAAAAAGAGTTAAAATTTGTAGTAAGACAAGATAACAAGGCGCTAACAAAATTCAGGTTTTTCTTGTTGGAAAATGGATAAAACATGATATTGTTTTTATTCACTATTTTTCTTCTGTCATAATAGCAATAGGGCAATTTCCGACTAATATACTTTTAAATTTTATGAGATTTAATTGTGAAGAGGATGCATTAATTGCATTCTGAGTACATAATTTTAGTTTAGCAATGTTAGTGATTTTCAACTTTGACTTTGCAGAAAAATCACTGATAGGATTTTCAGAAAAGATTTGGTCTTTGATTCTATCAATGGGAATAGTGATTGGGTAAATCTAGAGTGAAATGTGGGCTTTGATTTCAAATGTTCCATTGTTGATTTTCATAAAATATATGCAATTTTATAATTATTGTCTATGTCAGGAGATTATTCACTGTATAGTTTTCACAGAATATTAGGCAATAGCACCCCATCTCAAAAAAAAAAAAAAAAACCCTACTTGTCTCTTCATCTTAGGCTATTGGAAATCAGATTTTACTGTGTTTTTTTTTTTCTTACAAATCATATGGACTATCACTAAAGTGGAAGTTTTATTTCATTGCATTGTTTTTAACTTACTTTAAAGTTGTATTCATTTGACTATTATTGAGGCAAAAAGGTAGGAAGCTGATATTACTACCCTCAGAAACAGTATCTAGAAGTTTCTGAAAAGAACCTAGCCCTGTGTATAAATTGACCAAAGCATAAGACAGGCTTGTTCTCCGGGGAAAAATAGTACATATAGAAAAATACAAGGAAAAAATATTTCTGAGATAAGCTTCCTGATATATAACACAAGAGAATTGTTTATCCATGTTCTTAAAATACAAAGAAATCATGATGTTTGCTTCCAAATAAATACTTAAAAAAAATGTCTGTATCTTCAACTCTAGAAATAGTTTATTAAATGAATACACTATAGCAATATAAACATGATGACTAGAAATGGTATCATTACTATGAACGTGTAAGGTTGGCCGTACCTTAGAGATAAGATGATTTTTCTTCACCTGGAGCCAAGTTTTGTGTGCAAATTTTAATAATTAAAAAGTATACTGTGCATTACAATATTTAAGCATTTACTTAAATGAAACACATAGGTTAAATACAGGAAATAATCATGCATAGTGAGTGTTTGTTTAGATTTTCCCAGTTTTAAAATATAGATGGAGGGAAAATATATAAATCCTGTATTTATTACCCATTGCGACTGGGCTCAATTCTTTTCCAGTGTCATTTCAACTTCCCTGTTGCCATAGTTGCTGCTAAGGAAAAACATTTTTCTAAAAGATTTATAAATAATGATTGCAATGTTTTTAGCTCTTTGTAGTGAAATACAATATCCAATGCCTCTGAGAAGAATATAAATCCAAGCACTAGGGAGACATTCAGGTCACTCTTGAGTCCTGTTACAAGTAGGGCAAGAAAAGTATCTCACTGGTATCCATTAATGTGCATTTCCCTGGCCACTCAAAAGATAAATTCCTTGTAGTTAGGTTCTGAACACATATATAAGACTGTATTTAAGCTTGAGACCTGCTTTTGTTATTCCAGTATCTTGTCAAACAAAAAAGTTGCATGCATTAACCCCTCTCTTTTCTAACACTGCTTACTCTCATCATTGTTCTAAAGATTCAAGTGTGGAGTGTCTATGAATGCACTTTGCCAAAGTGCGCACATTCTTCATTTCTCTAAAAATTTGGTAAAATCTAAATTTCATTTTCAGAAGGCATACATTATATCTATTCCTGATCAACTGATTTTAATGATGGCTCTTGCTATAAGTTAAAAATAAACATTTAATAACTGTTTCCCTCTAAAGAAAACAATCACTGTTCACTAATAGAAGAAAGTTCATTACTTTTCCAACTGAACTGTGTACCATCTGAAATTCGGATGAGCAACAACAACAAAGTAAACAAAAAACAGATGATAATAAAAAACCTTCTAATAATGTCTGCCATGCAGAGATTGGGAAAATGTGCCATTTTTGATAATACACATTTGCATACAAGTAAATACACAGATACACATGAAAGTATCTGATGTTTATATTTGTGGCATCTACACGTAGATTACATAGCCTAGGCTATCATGCAAGAACCAAACCAGTGCATTGGAATTTTTCAGTGCATTGGAATTTTGATGTTGCTCTCATGCTTATGCTCAGCTTATTTTGATCACTCAGGAACTTGAGCCTGGCACAAGTTGCACTCTCCTTCACATCACCACACAATCATGAGGTCCCAGGATTTACCGTGGCAAAGGAAGAGGGGGAAGGCAGCATGATAGAGGCCCATATAGGCAGTTAAATACTTTGATGATAGCCCATTAACCACAGTAACATAACCCTGACTAATTGCTGCTGGTGGAGAAATGTGTCCCTCCCATCTGTGCAGAAGTGAAGATAAATGGTTGTGAATAAGCCACTGGAAAGATCAGCCACCGTGTTTGCACTGTAGATAGATAGAT
>PVHY01005660.1:0-81149 GCA_004024945.1 Uropsilus gracilis | reverse complement strand
CCGGGGTACCACAGACTCAAGCAATCCCCAGCCTCAGCTTCCCAGGTAGCTGGGATGACAGGCGCGCGCCACCACACCCAGCTATTTTTTTGGGACTAGGTCTCACTACGGGCCCCAGGCGGGACTCGAACCGTGATCCCTGGCCCCGGCCACTTCATAGGCTGAAGCTTACAAGCACGAGCCACCGTGCCCGGCCTTAATTCTTCTTTCTTATGGTTTACAGTTCTGCCATGCAGCTGCAGTCAAACCTCTGTGACTTTCCTTTCCTATTGTTGGAAAAGGAGGGAGCTTCACTCATGTTGCACACATCTTAGGACCAGGGAATTTGTTTCCTAGCCCAGGAGGCTTGGTAAGTGGAGCTCTATGACAGGTCAACACAATAATTAGTCTCTCTGTCTTGTCTTTTACAGTTCCAACCATGTATTTGTTTTTTTTTTTTTGGTCCTACCAGGTGATGAGTGTACCCAGTGCCATTATTTGCTCCTTTCCTCTCCTGGATGCCTATAGATGAATTGTTGGTTTTCTCCTACTTAGTGCATATCAGATTGAGCCATCTCTAGTTTTAATCCTGTGGACACTGAATATTTTCTATTACTGTTATGAATATCCTAACCTGAGAAGTCATTTTATAATTATATAGCAAATCTGTTTTATTTTTGCTTGTTTTAAACTTTTTTAATTGAAAATTTATTTGTCACCATTTTCTGATATTTTATGCTTTTCTTGAAGAATGTACGGAGTACAAAGAAAATCATCTATCAAGACTGATTTAACAGTGGTTATGAGAGTCTCAAGGAATGACTAATAATGAGTTTTGATTAATGAGTAGAGAGAAGCAAAGAAGATTAAATCAACTGCCACACATGTGAGTCAATTTAGGATCAAGAGTTCCATGTTTTCCATATGAATTACTTAGTTTCCTTTGATTATCATGTTACTATAGAAAAATAAATAGTATACAATGTCTAAGAATTGTAGCAGCCTTGAAAACCTTGCAAACTGGAGGAATTTATTAACTTAAAGAAAACCATATTTAAGCTAAAATGATGTATATACTGTTGAAAAAATGCAAGTTATTCAATAATGGATAATAGAAAAAATATCTATTCATAGTTACTTGTATCTAGAAAACAAGCGTTTTATTGGAGCTTAGAATGCTTTCCTTTTATCACAAATTGTGTATTGATAATTCTGAGTTCTTTGAAAATATTCTGGTGTTGTCACTTTCTTTAGAACAGAACCATTCAGGATCCTCTGCATTACTTCTGAGAATAGATTTTAAGTTCAGACTCAGTTTTGTCAGATACCATGCTGCTGGTAAATCATTTGCAAAGGCAACCTCAGAACAACAAACATCTGATGTATTCTGTTTTTAAAGGTAGTTTCTGAATGTCCAGCTCATACATCAAAGCTTCAGATTGCTTGGCCTTCTTGAAGGTTATGAATTCTTCTTATAGACAGGAGGAATGTGATCTGTTAGACATTTTTTGCATGTAGTAATTGTCCCTTTGAAATTTCTATTAAGATAAGCAAAAAAAAATCAAGGTCATGGGTTGAGAAAAACTCATTGTTATAACAAAGCTATTTTATTTATATATCAAGAAATGTCTACTTTCTATCATTCTTCTTTTTCAAGCAGGGTAATGTAAATACCCAATCTCTTTGAAAAGAAAGAAAAGCACACGTTTGAAGAAAAAATAATTCATATGTTTAAATAATGACCTTTTACGTAAGGGGAGGAGTATATAAATGTCGATAAATATATAGTTCATTTTAAAATAGGTATTTGTTTTTCAAGATTTAACAACACAATAGATTCAGCAAAAGTAAGAATTTTATTCTTTAAAAAAATAGGTCTGCACCATCTTAAGTCACCATTGCATAAAGCACTCAAATATAGTTTAAAAAATGCAAATATATCTTCACAATTATATTTTTAATATTCTATTTACATTTTACTTATTTTATTTTAGTAAAAGTGTATGAGAAAAACAAACTTAATACCTTTGGTTAAAAATCATGCCTTGTTTGCTTCTCATCTATCTTTTTCAAGGTTATAAATATTTACTAAAGAAAGAATCAATCTCTAATCAAAATAAATTATAATTCAGGAACAAGATAATATTATGTTAGAACTTAACAATCAAAAATCAGAGACTAGGACTATCACTGAAGTCCTTATGGCGTAACCTGAATTCTTTCTTATTATCCCAACCAGACAAAGAATTTTTACTAAGAATTATTTTTTGAATAATAAATTACTCTTGAAAGTTTTCATTTTGGTTCTCATGTGGAATAGTTAGACAATTCATGGCCAACAGCTCAATTGGAGCTCAAGGAAGCTGGGAGGCAGAGAATGACAGCATAGGGCTCTGAAGACACAAGTTGAATTACACGGGACTTTTTTAACTTTTTCCTGAGAGCAATGGGTAGTCACTGAGACAAAACACCAAACAATACTATTCTGTTTAAAGATGATGGCTTAAAGATTCATGGGTGAATTGGTGGTGGGAGAATCTTGGAGTATACAATGATGCAAAAAACATATGTGTGTGTGTGTGTGTGTGTAGTCAATAGAAAAATGAAATAAAAAAGATGATAGCTTAGATAAATATGACTATTCTCTGGACATGGGTCAAATGTGTAAAGAAGAAATTCATATAAAAATAAGGTATTAAGTAAGTAGTTACTATATTTGTATGTACTGGATAACAGGGGGAATGTTAAAAGAAAAAGATGCTTAGTCTAATGGGGTATTCATGTACAAAATAACTATATTGCAAAATAGTATATTGCAAATTGAATTGTTGAGACAAATATGGTTTATTGTTTTGCACAATCTATTATGTTAATCAAGACTCTTACTGCTAATTCATAAAAAAATGTGTTCTGTGAGTAATATGTGGTGTGCAATATGAAAGACCTAGGAATTAAAATGAAAAAGTCATAGTCTTGGCTCCTCCAGAAAATATAAGCTGGTGGAAAATATAGATAGCCAAACAGGCAAATCACATTATTGTGCTTTTATAGTTGTTAATTTTCTTTTTCTTCCTTTCAGGTCACCCTCGGTATGGAGCTTTTCCAAATTTTTACTTGGGATGATATAATGAGTGGTTATGAAGTACATACTTTTTTTTTCTGTTCAAGAACAACTTTTTATTAATCCTAAAAGGTAACATCATAAATATGGAATTAGTTTACATAATGTCTAATTTATTCATTTGACTTCTTGTTTAAATCTTTCAGGAAAAAGGCAGATGCAAATGAATGAATAGTTGTTCACAATAGTCATTTGTAGAGTGGTTATATATATAACCAAAGGATATATATATATATATCCTTTACATAGATTAACTCAATAATTGTCAAAACAGCACTGTGAAGAGGATGTTAGTATACCTCCCAATTTTATAAGGAGGAAAACTGAAAGCATTGAAAAGTAAAGTAACATGTTTAATGTTATATGGCCAAGATTGGATTTCTAGGATTTAAACCCTGGAAACCAGGTTTCAGAGCCATTGTTCTTAATCTTATATGGACTCTAGGATGGGTTATATGGACTCTAGAATGGGTTACTATGAAGATACTCAGTATATATAATTATAAAAAAGGAAAAATTCTAATTTATAAAGCTTAGATAATCATTGATCATGATACACTCTAATTGACACAAAGACCCTATATTTTTAGGTTTCCTTCTGTCACATGCCCTAACAATTCTACAAGAAGAATGATTCCTTTGAGATGAGATTGATATTCTGATATTGATATTCTGATATCAATATTCTGATATCAATATATCTATATTCTGATATTCTGATTCTAGAGGGCCCCTCTGAAGCAAAGTGTTGTCTTGCTAAGTAAACAGTGAACTTGAGAAATGCAACGTCACATTAGAAAGATTGTACTTTTAAGTAATCCAGCTGTTTTTATAAAATAAATTTTTGGGTCTAAGAAGATAGTATATGGGACAAATAAACTTTTAAGAGGAAAATGAGGGTTCTGGAAACTCTTATGGGGGAATAACTCTACTGAACTGCAGAGGACAGTCTGCTAGAATTTAGCACAAGACTTGTACCAGTAGTTTCAGATAGGGCACAGTTTCCATATAGCCCCTAAACCCTGACCCCCAGTATTCCCTCTCCCTTATTGACATTCCTGCATCTGACTGGCATAATTGTTACAACTGATGAACCTATACTGACACATCATATTCAACCTAAGTTCAGAGTTTACATTATGGTTCATTTTTGGTGTTATACATTTTATGATTTTTTCAGTTATCTAACAGCTTTTTTTTTTTTTTTTTTTGCTCTTTTGTAACATGACACTTACTTGAAGTAACATTGGTTTATAGCACTGTATATTATTCTATGGAATAGTTTCACACCTCTTCCGATGTGTATCACCAGACCTCCATCCACTCCAGAGTACTCATACCACTTTATTGTATACCATTAGATTGGGCCTCTCCATTTTTTCCCTAATTTATTTATATAAAAACTTCACACCATTGTAATCCCAGGGATTTACCCCCCCACCCACCCCACCATTCCCCCCTTTTCCCTCCTGCCCAAAGTTGTGTGCTTCAGTATGGTCCTTAGCTTGTTTTGACTTTTTCTCAAGGCTTTTATTTATTTTTTCACTATATCCCATACATTAGTGAAATCATCTGGCTTCTGTCTTTTTCTCTTTGACTTGTTTCTACTAATATGATTTCTTCTAAGTATATCCATATTGTCATAAAATCATTAAATTTGTCATTTTTAATTGATGAGTACTATTCCATCATGTATATTTACCACTTTTTTTCATCCAGTCATCTGTTTTGGAGCATTTAGGTTGCTTCCAAGTCCTTGCAATTATAAATTGTGTTGCCCTCCTCTCCATTTTGTCCCCACATTTCCTCAACCTCTACTGGTCTCAATTCTGTGCTGAGGAAGAAAATGTACATATATTACCTAAATAAATAAAACAAGGAATAGTAAAGTGCGGTTTACCTAAATATCTTGCTATGTTTTGTTTCAGTAAGAGACTTAACCTCTAAGTCTCTTTGGGATTAGATGATCTTTCAGATAATTCCATTTCTGTTTGGCCCTTGGTATAAGTAAGAGAATTCCTTAACTAGCTCCTTAGTTAAATTACCTCCTCCTCTACTGTCTAAACCAATTCATACCATGTTAACAAATATTTAACCTCAAAAAAAAAAAAAGGCTCTTATCTGAGAAAGGTTGAATCAGGAAAAGTGAATTGAACCTTATTTATTGTCTACCAAATACATCATTTCTAACAAAGAGCTTAAATGAAAGCATTATAGTTAATGTCTACTAGGTCTTTCATCTTGGAAATTCTGTGGCTTAGAATCATTGAAATCCTGTGAAACAAATGACTGATAGCTACTTGGTCTCTAGAATTGAGAAGGCAGGAAAAAGACTCCAAAATATGGATCATAATACAAAGAAACCAGAACTGGAAAATAACAAATGAAGGTAGACAAACTTAACAAAAGTTGGTATTTTCACACAATCATGGTAGGTATTATTATCCTTGTTTTACATTATCTTTGTTTTATAAATAAGAAAAGAGATCATAAATAATTCACTTAAAATCACAGTTGGAATCACAGTTGTTCTATAAACAATTTCTACTTCCACTTAAGGAAGTAGGATTAGGACTCAAGTTTACTAGACCAGACCAGATCAGTACATTAGCTATAAACAACAAAAATGTAAGCATCAGGGATGGGAGTGTTCCATAATGGAATGAAATATGAATAGATGGCATAATGGTTGAAATTGAGTACACATTTTAACCAACCCATATGAGCTGAAAATGTATATTTATATTTATGAGTCAGCAAGAATACATTTACTTAGGATAATGACTTTCAAAATGGGCCTCCAGATCAAATTTATTAGACTTACTAAGCAACTTGGTAGAAGAACAAATTTCTGGTCCCAGATTCACTGAATCACAAACTCTAAGGTGAATTGAGAAATCTTTTTCCACAAGCCTTATAGGTAATTGCGATATGCATGAATGTCTGAGAACTATTACTATCCTAGAAGAAAGTTCATCTTGCACACTGCATAAAAGTAAAGATTTGAAGGTTAGTTTGGACCTTCTTCTTTAACTCTAGTCCTTGACATCATTAAGGTCTTTTAGTGGCTAAAAATGATAGTTTTATGTTGAAGGAATTTCTTAGGAGAGATCCTTTTTTCCCTGTGTCTCTATTCTGTGGATGAACTCTGTTGTCTTAATTCTAAATTTTGATATCTATGGCTTTGATTTCTTCTTTTGTGCACTACTGTATGAATTTGAGTATATTTGTGCTTTGACTTACCTATGTTAGAGATTGCCCAAGCCAGTTTAGAAGATTTGATCAATAACAGAATTGTGACATGGCATAGATCTTGGTCAACTTAAAAGTTTTCCAAACTAAGGAGTCTAAACTATTGTTTTTAGCTGTTGGGACCCATATATAAAACTTTCAACAGAGGAATACATGACAAATTTTATTGATGGAATATTAACTGGGAAGCAGTTAGTAAAACTGATTAGGTAGAAGTGATTTGTGAAACTCATACAATAAACCAGGAATAAAATGACAAAAATCATTGAGGTATGAAAGGAATGATAGGAAAAGGAATAGAATTTGAGAAGCATTAAAGAAAAAGTGAATATAAGTTGCGGATTAATTTGTTGGGGAAAGTGAGTTAAAAGGGAAGAAAAAAAATCACATGAAGAGTCTTCCTAAATGTGAAAATAATGTCATTGACAATAACATGGTACCTAATTCAGATATTTTGTTTTGGAAAGATAATCATATTTTGAATATCTTTACAATGGTAAAACACCATAGTGTTACTATACATTAGTTAAGTGAATAAATGGTTACCTTTTTCAAAGATCAAACATAAGGTTGGATTTTTTTGAGGAAAATTATGATTTTTTGAGGAAAATTACTAATTTTTATTACTCTCAAGTGACTGCTTAGGTCTGTGTGATTCTGAAGGCCAGTTATTCCTTACAGATCATTCTAGAACAATAAGCTAATAAGGCCAAGGCAACTCTGAAAAATAGTGATTTCTTTGTAAAAGGGAAGTAGTTGTATGATGGTTTCTATGGTAGAAGGACGTGAGGTTGATATTGAAGAGGATGGTGGTGGTTTTTAATGGTTCTATTAGGGATTTATGTCAATAGTTTGCTACTCTTGAAACTGGTCTTATTTGCAAAGGTGGATATGTGAACTTAGGACTCTGTTCTTGTTAATCTGTTTGAGATTCCTTTCTTTCTTAGAAGTTGATGGTTTCTGAAACAAACACTACCTACTTTTAGTTCCATTTTTATATTTTGTCAAGATATGATAGACAATAGAGTTTGAAAAGTAACACTATAGACAATATTCAATAACATGGAAATTATAGGACAAGAACTACATAAATTCTAGTCTACCATGCTACTGACAAGGCATATTTGAGTTGTCTTTCATTTTTTTTACTCCACAGGGCTTAAAACAAGCTTTAAAACAATATGTTAAATAGTACTTGAGGGCCCCAAACACTGAAGTCAGGGTTCATAGAGCATTCATAAAGAAATTCTTATCTATCAGTTAAAACCATCTCTGTTGTTTTTTTTTTATACACTGTTACTATACATAACAAAGGAACATATTAATAAGCCTACTGGTAACACAGGTTTATATCATTTTGGGGTCTAACAGCCAAAAGTATTTTCTTTTCTTTTCTTCTTCTGATTGCCCTACCTGGACTATAACTAGCTGAACATTTACAACTCTGAATGATATAATGCAATTAAGACTCTCTATAATATTCTAATTTGCACATCTCATTACATAGAGTGACATCATTAGAAGACATGTGTTGAAGCATTCAAAATCATTATGCTCCATGAATGTATTATACGATGAATACGCTTTGCCAAAGCAAGATTGTATGGTTTTCACAGGCATACTTAGCTTAATAGGTGATTCTTTATTTTATTTCATTAGATGACACTGGTTTACAGCTCTATATATGATTCAGCACAATAGATTCACACCTTCTCAGGTGTATATTACAATACTACACCCCCAGCAGAGTACCTTCACCGTATATGATTAGGCTCCCTCTACTTTTTTTTCTCTTTGCCCTCTACCTTGACATATTCCTTCTATGGTAGACTCCATTTTCTAGTCATATCTGTAAGCTTTGTTTTTTAGTTTTGTCAGTTCTTTTATTTTGTTTTTCTATATCTCACATATGAGTGAAGTTATACAGAATTAGTCTTTCTCTCTTTGATTTATTTCACTTAGCCTAATCACCTCTAGATCCATCCATGTTGTCACAAATGGCAAAATCTTTTCTTTTAACTAGTTAATATTCCATTGTGTATATATACCACATACCATATTCACTTATGTGTCCTTGGAGTCTTAGGTTGTTTCAGTTTGGTTACTGTAAATAGTACTTCAATGAACACTGGAGCACATTGCAGCTTAAAAATTCTTTGAACAAATACCAAAGTGTAGATTGCTGGATCATATGGCAGATCTACTTTTTAATATTTTGAGACAGCTCCATATTGTCTTCTATAAGCATCTACTGGAGAATGTAGGTGCTAATATTCTCTAGTAGGTGCTTCTTGAGGAAGTGATTTCATAAGCAGGTGCCAGCCATCTTCTTTATTTTGCATTCTTTTTTTTTAATGAGCATGTCATTAAAATCCAAAATAAAGCATAAATGTCATAAAATTGAAGTTGTAGAAGACAGAAATAATTAAGCACAAGAAAAAGGGTTTCTTACTCTTTTTTATCCCATTCAGATCTGGTCTTTAATTTGGGTTTTGTCAATGGTAGAAACCAGCAGGACACAAGGTTGAGGTGTTTATTTTCCTTGTTTCTCCTTTTCTGACCCAAATTTGACAGGACTTTCTTTGGAAAAGTATTTCTCTAAAATGAAACTCAACTTCAAAGCTGCTCAAGTATATAGGTTCTTTCAAGGACTCAGAGAGAGGTTTCAACAATAAGTCATACGATCATGTATCTTTGTTAAAAGGAAAAATATTCTGACATTAAAAAGTATATTTTAGAATATCTTAAAAATGCAAGTGAGAAATTTGAGACCACTGGTAGATAAATCATCACTAAATATTCGAAACAGAATTTAAACAATGAGCTGTTAAGCAAAAGTGATCAGTTGAGTGGTTAAATCAGCAGAAATCTGATGTTGAGAAATAAAACATTTTTTCAGATTATAATAAAAACTGCAATTCATCAAAAGGAAGAGATAAATAATGAATAGAAAGAATGAATAATCTCTTCAATTGTTTGATAATCTAATTAGCAAAGAGGAATGTGTCATACAGACACATTGGAGAAAAATAAATTTGCTGGTGCTTTGACATGAATTACTGACATTGATGAAGATAATATAAAATCCACAATAAGACACTATAATGAGACAGTTAGAACACACTGGTTAATTACTGTTGTCAACTCAAGCAATATTAAATATTACTACACAAGAAAACTTTAGATGCCCTGAATTTAAAAAAAAATATTTTGTAATTACTATACAATATTGGTCATGTTTGCAAAGTTGTACTGTACCCCTAATTCCTTCCCTTACCCTCCCCTTTGCCCCTTCACCCCTCTGGTCACTCCAACTCCTCTCTCTGCCAGCTGTGGGTCTATGTTTGGCTGGTGTTTTCTTTTTTAGAACTATGTCTTTTTTTCCTGAGTGAGAATTTGCACTCCTGGACAGCAAAGATGAGGCTGCTCAGATCCCTCAGAGTAGCTGAGGGAGATAGTCAGGTCAAGTACGTTGGGAACTTATTGTCAGGCAGATATGTGCCATACAGTTCTGATATCTGGGTTTGGGAATGCAACCCCAGTCAATGGCGGTGAGGAGTTTGCTGCTGGGGCAGACTTCCTCAGGTGGTTGGTCGAGATCCTCTCTTCTCTCTTGCTAGCAGTTCTGCCATGGGGCCATAGCTGCTTGTGGTGGCTTTCTTTACCCATTGATTTGTATAGAAGGTAGCCTCTTTCACATTGCAGGTTACTGTGGGCCCGAGATTTGATTCCCCAGTGGCAGTGACAATGCAGGTAGAAATCTGTGACAGGTCACCTCAATAGCTGGTTTCACCTTCGTTAGTCTGTGCTTCCCAACACAGTGCTTGTTCCACCCAGGTGATGAGTGTATCTAGGGTCGTTATTACTTCCTTTCCTAGACATTATATCTGCAGCTGGAGAGACTGGATTTTTCATTCCTAGTGCAGGTCTATTGAGTATACCAGAGGAAAACTCCTGTTCCCCCTGCAAACTGGCAGAGGTGCTCAGCCCACACCCCCTACCCACATGGAGGCAGAGACCAGCTTCCTCAGCCTGATATCCCTGGACCTGGAGCCCCTGAGACCCTGAGGTCCTGGTGGCCTCACTGTTACTCCCCACCCCTGCCTCCACCAGCAGCCTAGGCTGTGATGGGGGTGAGATGAAGTTCCTCTCCACGGGTTCACATGGTTTGAAAGGGTGCTCTGAAATTTTTTATGCAATAGAAATTTGATGTGAGGAGGGCAGGGAGTGAAAAAAAAATAGAAATTTGATAAGTCTCCCAAATTTGGATTAAAACCAAAAAAACTGCATGCCATTAATAATAGGAATTATGAAGTTGTAAAAACTCTTACAAAACTATTAATGATGGAAACAAACTTCTATTATATTTGAAAAATAATGACTAATTTTTATCTTTATATAAAAATGGAATTTAAAAAGTCATTATGTAAAGAAGAAATCAGAATATGCAACCAAAATCGGTCATAAAAAAGGTATTCCAAACTTGTGTCTGCTTGTTAATTAAAAAATATCTAGTTATTGTTCTAGATTTTATTAGTTTATAATATATTTTAGACAAAAAATATTTGTGGGTTTTGTTTTTAAGGTGTTTGCCTTCATGCTGCATTTTATATTTGTAACTGCATTATTTTTTAAAATGAGTCAAGTCCTGCATCATGGTTTTTTTTTTTTTGTTTGTTTGTTTGTTTTTTTGGAACACTATCTATGTCTAGGCAGGATCTGGTATTACCTCATCATGGCTTTTTGAGTCTAAGAGAAGTAACTCCTTCTTGCACTTTTGACTTTTTAAGTTCATCTATCTTTGCTGGTTTTTTTAAATGTATGGTTTCTCAACTTGGACATGTAACTATTATGGTTGGATACTTTTCTTTTATGGGTATTCTGTACAGTGCAAGATGCTTAGTGCATTTGGCTTTACTAGCAGTTCCTAATTTGTAACAACTAGAAATATCTCCGGACATTGACACATACCTCTTGAGAGCAAAAATGATCACACCCAGGTGGAACCACTGCCCAAATTCTCATCCTTTCATAAAATTCCTTTGATTATACTCTCCCCAAAAATGTAAGTCCAAGGTGAGGTGGCTTCTCAAGAAATTATAACTCTTCACCACTATTGGCAAGAGTGCAAAATGGTGTCATTAACCTAGAAAAAATAGGGAGAATACTTTAAAATGAAGCATAAAGCTATAACATCATTCAGCAATTCCATGTTTGGGTGTTTATCTAAAAGAATTGAAATGCAAAAGTCAAAGAGATATTATCACACACATGTTTACTGTGATGCTATTCAAAAATATCAAAATGTTTGAAAACAATCTAAAAGTTCATCAATTATGAGTGAATAAAGAAATGCAGTATCTATGTAAAATGAATTATTACTCAGGTGTTAAAAAAGGAAATCCTGCTAAAAGCAGTAATGTGTTTGAACAGAAAGAATTTTATGCTGTGAAATAAGTCAGATATAGAAGGACAAATGCCCTATGGTTTTATATATTGGAAATAAATCATCAAATTCATAGAAGCAGTGACAATAATGGTAGTTGCCAGAAGTTGTGGGAATGGGACTTGGTGGGAAGAAGAATGAAAAGTTTCTAATCAATGGTTATAAAGTTTCATTTATGCAACAGAATAAACTCTAGAGATCCCTGTAACACTGTGCCTATAGTTGATAATAAAGCATTGTACATTAAAATATTACTGACATTAAGTATTCTTCCCACAGTTAAAAAGACCCAACTGTAAAACAGGGTAAAATTGCCAACAACAACCTCAAGAAATCTACTTAAAGCAAACAAAAATTGAGAAAGTTTTTCTTCATTAAAAAAAAAAAATAGTAACTTCTCCAAAGAAGAAATTCTTCTCCAAAGAACAATTAACTGATAGGCATATTAAAAATGTTTAACATCACTAATAGGGAAATACAAATCAAAACTACAATGAGATACCACCTAACACCAGTAAGAATGGGCCATATCAAAAAAATGGTCAGCAAATGCTGGCATAAACGTGGAGAAAAAGGAACACTTTTACTTTGCTTGTGGGGATGCAAACTGGTCCAGCCATTATGGAAAGCTGTGTGGAGGATCCTCAAACTACTGAGAATGGAACTGACATTCTTTCCAGAAATTCCACTTCTGGGACTCTACCTAAAGGATACCAAAACACTAATTCAAAAGGACACAGTGTACTCAGATGTTTATTGTGGCACCATTTACAATAGCCAGAATGGAAACAGCCCAAGTGCCCCAAATGGATGAATGGATCAGAAAGCTATGGTATGCTACACAATGGAATATTATTTTGCAATCAAAGAAGACAAATTTGATGCATTTGTGATAATGTAAATGGACCTAGAAGGAATTATATTAGTGGAAATAAGCCAAAAAGAAAAAGAGAAATACTGAATGATTCCACCTATATGCAGGGATATAGGAAAAGCAAACAAACAAAAGGACAAGCAAACAAATAACTAACAAACTGTCAGCAGAACTGAAGTATAGAGCAAGGGATGGGGAGGAGGAATAAAATAGGGGGAAGGATGGGCAAAAGAGATTAAAACGATGGTTCATGGGTGACAAGGTGATGGGAGAACCTTGTGGTATACAATGATGGAAAAAAATATACACATGTGCAATCAAATAAAAAAATGACAAAAAAATCCCTGCTGAGTGTTAGTTAAGAACAGTAGGACTTTGTGGTGTTTTTGCCTTGGGTTATTTTCTTCTCTGCCTTCTTTCCTCAAAATTCTTCAGCCTGGTTAGCACAGCTGTAAAGTCAGGGCAAGATTATTTATGAAAGTGCTAAGTTTAATTGCAGAGAAAGCTAGCTTAAGTTGGAATGAGGGTGAAAATCCAAGTTCAATGATGTCAGTAAAAATAGCCAATGCTTCCTCCAGTTGACAAGTGAAGTAGTTAAGAGGCAAAGGGAGAAGAACTGAAGGACTAGATAAGTTCTCATATTTTATGGGCTATACACATAGGCAGAAAAATGCCTAGAAAGCCTTGTTAGAAGCATAAACCAGAAAAACTTGAAATCAACTCAATAACACACATCAACAGATCTTATTAGCTCAAGATGTTTGAATATATTCTCTGATTATTAGTGAACTACTACACAGTTATGATGACTCCTGGGAAACTAGGCTAAAAAATAATGAGGAAAAAGTGAACAGAGACATCAGTTTCTACAATGAAGAGGGAAGAGGAGTTTACAGATGAACTTCAAGCAAAAGCAAAACAAATAGAAAAAAATCAACTTCAATTCAGGATCAAGTTGCTAGACATTAAAAATCTAGCTTTCAAAAAAATAATGAAAAATGAATAGAAACTGAAAAGAATTTTTCCTTCATATAGGAATAATGCAAACAGTGAATATAAATAGAGACTGAATAGTCACATATGTTGGATTTAGCAGAGAAGATTCCAAATAAGTACCACAGGCAACAGGTTGTATCACTGGAGCTCCAGTAGAAAAGATGTGGCTACTACAAATAAAATTTAGTAAATACATAACTACATTTAATAATTAAAGGACAACATGGTGGCAGTGACTTAATAAATACAGAATATCAATAAGTAGAAACTACAAAGTAGAACCAAGTAGAAATTCCTTAGTTGGTAAGTCCCTTAAATAAGAAATAAGTCCCCCAAATAAGAAAATCAAATTGGCTAAAAGCAGAAAAAATAGTGACTTTGAAGATAGTGACTGAAAAATGGTGAGATGAGAAAAACTCAACAGAATTTTAGAGACCCATACAATCACATATGTAATAATTCATGAATAGTAGGTGTCTCTGAGGAAGAGGACAATGAAAAAGAAGCTGAAAAAAAATTGAAAAGTGGAATTTCCAAATTTAATGGGACAAAATAGAGAATTCAACAAGCTTCAAGTAGGATAAATACAAATAGATATAAATCTGAACACATTACTTTCAAACTGCTCAAAGTGACAAGAGAATAATGTCCATTATACACAGAGGTACTAAAAATATTTAATAGGCAATCTCTCTTCAGAAATAATGGAGGACAGATGAGAAAAGAATGACATATTCAAAGTGTGAAAAGACCAAAAAATCCTTGTCATGAATGTGTTATTCAGCAAAACTACTATTTATAAATGAAGCGAGATAAAGATTATTCTCTGTGTAAAGCTAAGAGAATTTATAGCTTGACTTACCTTACAAAAAATACTAAATGGGAAGGTGCAAGTGTGTGTTTGAGTAGGGAACATAGACTTCACATGCCTCTGGCTAGGGTTGCTGCCAGCTTTGATATTGTTGATAGTTTTTACCTACTGCCACCAGGATGAGATGGAAGTAATTTTTTCAGAAACAGTTTTTCAGTTTTCATTTCCCAACAATGTTTCCCATAGCTACAGTTGTACCAGTTATTCTCACAGTATTGTGAAATACTGTAGGGCAGGAATGGCTGCTCCATTTAATTGAATATCTCATAACTAGTAATAGAAAAGATCCTGAAATCACAAAACATCATTAATTACTGGATATGCTTTATGCATTTATTCCCAGTTGGATTAAAAGGTGTCAAAGGTCTGGTGGATTTTACTGTAAGGGAAAGAAAAATCTGAACTATGACCTGAATAGAAATTTGGCTGATATTTTAGAATTTGATAATGTATCAAATTAGCTTGAAACTGTGACTGTCATGTAGTGCCTAAAAACAGACTTTTATCTTCTTCTCATGCCACTATGGGGGTACACTGGTACTTAGTTACCCGTTTGATAATGATGTTCTAGCACTTAGGACATTATACTTCCATAGCTTAACCCTTGATGATGATTTTTTAAGATAATTTTCAAATATGGTAATTTACAGAAATTCCAACATGGAGCTAGAAGATCAGTGTAAAAGTAAACTGAACTCTCCAAGTGGAACTATAAATAGGTCCTCCTGGTATTTATTTTGGGGTGGGATGCAAAATTGCAACTACGTTTGGGTCCAGTATTTTGAAATTATGTTGAAGTTGTCAGGTAAATACCCAAGTGAGAAGTTTTCATTTTTCTCGAGTGAATTGTATGAAACGAGTATATCTAGATATAAAGGATCGAGTTTTGATCACAATAAAAATCCATTGCCCAATGTAATTGTAGAAGTCCCAGTCAAAAACCAAATCTGACCACCCAACAAATTTGGAGATTATTATCTTCTGTTGACTGGCTCCTGTATGATAGATGTTGCAGTTACTAGACACAACCCATACCTTACAAAGGTGCATATTCTAGAAGAAACCTATATCTTAAAAAGATCTTTTATTTTTTTTAGAGGACCATTGGATTTTATCCAAGTATTAAATACTTCATATTCTAAGATAGAGTGATTTGCCAAACCAAGCAGTCTCAATAATGTCTAGTGTATTTGTAATTTAAATGAATCTTGTTCATGTTTTTTTTTCAAACAAAGCAAAACATAAAACAGAAAAGGAATACTAAAGAAAATGAAATACTTAGGAAGGATGAAAGGAAATGAATGACATTAGATGATAACCTATATCTACAGAAGGATGAAAAACATATTAAGTGGTAAATACATTGGCAAATATAAAAGATTACCATATATTTCTTAAATATGACACTAAAAGTGAGACTCATAAAAAATCATAAATTGAACTTGATAAAACTTTTGGCTTTTCAAAAGTCACCATTAATAAAATTAAAAGACAAAACACAGACAGGGAGAAAATGCTTACAAGTTATATATTTAATAAATTATATCAATACAGTATAAAGAACTCCTTTAATTGAAAACTTAGAAGAGCAAGTGAATTTAAAGATGGGCATAACATTTGGGTAAGCACTTCATTAAAGAAAACATCAAAGTGAATAGATACCTAACATCACTATTCACTAGGAAATACAAATTGTGATTACAATGAGATTCCACTAAATAACCAGAAGTGTGACTATAATTAAAAAGACTGATAATGCCAAATGGTAGTGAACATGTGAATTTGAGCCCTCATACATTGCTGGTGGGAATATAAGTGGCACAGTCACATAGAAAAGCTTGTTATTTTATTAAAAAGTTAAACATAAATATACCCTATGCTTTGTAATCCTTTTTACCCCAGAAAAATGCAAATATACATAAAAATGGGGCTTATACAGGCTTATACACTGATCTTCACAGCAGTTCTTAAAAATCCAACAAGAGATATAATCCAAATTCCACCAAATGATGAATGGATAAACAAAATATTTTATACACACAATGGAATACTATTTGACTGTAAAAAGGAGAAAACTATTGACAAATACTACAAAATGGATGCACCTCACACTGTTATGCTAAGTGAAAGATATCAGATACAAAAGACCACATCCTATTTGGTTCTATTATTTAAATACCTTTTTCAGAAAAGGCAATTGTATAGAGATAGAAAGCAGATCAATCATTACTTGGGTTTGAAGGTAGAAACTAAGTTGATGGTAAATCTACCTAACGTGTATTTTCATGGTAATAGAATATCACAAAACTAGTTTTTGCTGGTAACTTTAAAACCCTATAATTTTGCTAAAAATAATCTAATTATAAGATTATAATGATTGTATTTTATCATCTACATATTGAACCTCAGTAATGTCATTTTAAAAAGAGATGTTGGTGAGCATGTTGATAGGTAACTGGTGCTTTTGTGTACAACAAAATGGAACTGTACTAGTTTAACCACAGAGCTTTTTAGTGTCTTACGAAATTTTTGATATTTTCATCAAATATTGTTGAATTTTTCTATTAATATGCATCAGCTATGCTTGTAGGTACACATGCATAGTGTGTGCATAGATTTCCTTCAAAGGACAGTAAGCGTTTAACTTTGAATGTATTAGAGAATTGCCCTGTAGGTTGGAAAGGGATACAGATATTCTTGTAATTTCACTATTTTATATTCACCTAAATCTATTAGGTTCTATTATGTTCATATTTGACTTCTGATTTTCTAGGTTCATTGAACAGATTTAACACTCCTTTGGTTCAGCCCTCCCTTACAACTTGACCTTGAGATAATTATTAAACTGATATTTATTGCATTACAAATAATGAAGTATTTTTCTTTTAAAAGATAATATACACATAACATGTTGGGTTACATTTACTACTTTGCATTCTATGTGTCTGGTTCACTTAACATTATTGTGACTTAAACATTAGATTGACTGAGCTTGGTTTGACTTGAATTTGCCCAAACATGTTCTGTGTCCTTATATCAAGTACCTAAACCTCATTTGCGGATGTCAGTCATGCCCCCTTTCAATCAGGTTAGATAATGTGACTTGGGAAGCAGACTGCTTATTAGCACATTGCCTGACCAATCTAATAAACTTTAATTCAGTTCAGTTTAGCTTATGCCTCCCTAGGGTGCAGTGTGTCCTTCTGTAACTTGTGGAGGTAAAACCCTGATCCCATAGCATTCAATGCATCTGAGACAAACTTATCCAATACTTCCCTACAACCACATGTTACACTTAGGTTTGCCAAGATGCAGGCTCTACTTTTGTCTCTTAACTTACTAATTATTCATTTAGTGGAGTCAGGTAAACTTTTCTAAAATTGAAGATATGGAGTTAATGTATAAGTCATTGAAATTAATTGTAACTATTGAAATAAATATTTGCAGTCTTCTGAAAATTCTAATAGACAAAACAAATGAATTTGCTAGTGAAGGTTTTCTCTGGTATCATCATTAATGTGTGTGAACTAAATAACTTTTCAAATATGTTATAACTAGAATGATATAACTATGTCTCAGTAAAAAAGGAAATGTTAAAACCAATGCGATTTGGATATGCATATGTTTTTGCTCTGTACTTCTGAAAAACTTTCTCAGATTCATATTAGCTTTTTAAACAGAAGTATTTGTGTTTCTTTTGGGTGACATTCTATTATCCCTATTCCCTTTTTGTATTAGTGCTTGCTAATTTTCCCCCTCCTGTTTTGTAAGTTTAGAGGATAGAAGTAAGAAGAATGTAAATTTTTATGTCAAATCATCCTAGGTTTAAATTTTAGTTAAAACAAGCAGTCATAGGCCAGTGACTATTATCCATATGCCTCAGTCGTACCTTCAATGGGATAATGAAATATGTGTTAGAAGGTGCTATTAGGACAAAATTTTGCAACATATATACATATATATATATATACATAAATTATGGGTAGTCGTGCTATCATTTTCTTTTATTACAATGCCTCTCCCAATCTTGTAGAAACATAGGATCATAGTCACTTATGGATCTATTCAATGGTTATTTATGTGCTCCATTGTGTGCTGGGCAGTGTTCTGGAGATTATAGCTATGAATAAAGTTAAAATTCATGTCTTCATAGAACACACATAATAGTAGTTAGGATTAATCATGTGGATTAAGCACTGCTAAAAAGTGCAAAGATGATATGAAACTGAGTAGTCTTTCAACACCCTTGCAAGTGGTACCATGAACTGCCAATTAAATGGTTGTTTGAATGAGTTGACTTAGAAAAAAGTGACTGTATTGATGTAAAACCTAGCACCAGAGCAGTTAAAAGATACTTATTTATTTATATTTTTAGAGATGAGGTCTCACTAAATTGCCTGGGTTAGTCCTGAACCCGGAGACTCAAGTGATCTCTAACCTCAGCCTCCCAAGGCTGGGATTAAAGGCACACACCACTGAGTCTGGCAAGATGCCTATATTTTTTTTTTAAAGGAATAAATAAAGGAATAAACTAACACTTGCCACAAAATTTTATTTTCTAGTTAGGATAAGGAACCAATGCTGAGAATATGGTGGTTCTGTATATCTTCAAAATTCACATTTTTGATAATATATCAAGATATGTGGTAGCATAAACTAAGTAGACCAGCTTTAGTTCCTAACAATGATGAAATAACGACCTCTGTCTTTGATACACATGGCTTTCTCCATCTGTATGGTATTCTCCTCCCCGTCATCTGAGGATAGTTTAAGCAGGGTTATCAATAGGCTGTAGAGATTTTGTCAGGGAGACATGGGGATAGTTGATTTAAAGGTTTTCAGTTTGTTATTTACAATTTCTATGGTTAGTAATGGAAAGCTTTATTTCACTTAATTGCAATATTTTAAATCAGAGTATAACATTCAACTAAAAGATAAATCTGTAAAGAGAGAATTTCAAGCAAGATGGCACATAGAGACAAAGGACATTATAAATGGGACAGAATGAGTTAGAGTCCTGGTCTAGTTCTATGGAGTATTGAGCACCTACTGTGAGCTCTGGTTCTGGATGTGCATTTTGAGATAGCGGTTTGAATAAAATTTTAAGTTCTTATATATGGGGAAGAGAAAAGATATGTTGTCTGTTTTACATATTGCTCCATTGTAACAATTTGGAAACATCCCTCAACTGATGAAAATCAGTGATTCATAGCTTATGCGCACTGAAAATATTTTTGCTGGACTGAGTTTTACAATTGATGAATTAAATCCTCTTTTTAAAACTCTCAAATGAAATGTTTTCTTATATAAGTGCCATTCTCTTAAAAAGTATATCAAAACACAAAGTTACCAATACCATGGCTCTCTTTCATTACAATTACACACATTTTTATCTGAAAATGATAATAATGGCTACAGGATGATTTTAAAAGGTGCTTTTACTACAATCACAGATATACTAATACCTGCTTAACCTAGAAAAATTAACTGTAACAACATACAAAAAACTCACATGTTCTCTCAAAATAAAATCTGCTCCCCAAGTTACCTCTTTGCTATTATTTGGTCAGCACAGAAACCGACTTCATAAAAAAGCCAACATTTCCAGCTTCCTCTCTTTCCTAATTATACCAAAAATTACTTTGAGGTCAAGACTACTTTATGCATTTATTAACCTGATTCCCCCATGCAAATATTTAACAAACATCCAGGAAACAAATATTCAGACATTGATTGAATTAAACAAATATTCAAACATTGATTGAATTAAACTGAACCCATAATCCAGATTCCACATGCTGTTTGTTTTTGCCTCACCTGAAGTGGATGGCTAGATGTGGCTTTGACTTTTCTTACACTCCTGGGAATTTGATCATCATTTGGTGTAATTGATTTTCTTATAAATTGACAGTCTGGTAGAATGAGCATATTGTGTCTTCATCAGAGAAATGGGCTACAATGTGGGGCACCAGAACTGATCACATTGAGAAACAATGTGAACTGTATTTCTTTCACTTAAATTATGTCTCACTATTAGACAATTCAATAAGGGAAAAGAGGAATTACAGAGAAAAATTCAAGCTGTATGTAATACCTGATCACATTTTAATGTTAGTAGAAATGTTTGAATATCAACCAACCATTGTACATCTCAACCAACAAATAATTATGGTTGCTTTGTGGAAACAGATTGTTGATCAACTTGATAATAAATTGCATCAGAAGCCAAGGAGGGGAAGGCAGATAACAACTTTTCTTCATATTACAATAAATCTTAAAAATAAAACATCTCAAAAGAATTTTTTTGAGTGTAGCCCTTCTCTGTTAGCTCCCTCCTCTCCTTTTTTTTCTTCTTCAGAAATTGCTTACTGAGAATATATATTAATCAGGTTATATAGCAGGTTATATATTGGTTAAATTACTCTTTATTTTTTTCAGTTATAGTTATTATACTTTACATTTTAGGAGGGAGAAGACATGAGAAGGAGTAAGGGGGGTGAGAGCAAGGGGAAGGGTAGAGAGAGGGCACAAGGGTAAGTTGTTATTCTGGTTCACATTATATTGAATGTGATTTTCTCTTGAATTTGTTGCTTATTTACTTACCAAGTATTTGCACTTATTGAATAAATACTCTGTTTCAGGCACTACCCTAAGTCCTGGAGATGCAAAGTTGCAAAGTTAAGAGATGCTTGGTTATTCCTGTCATCAAGGAAGGTGTTATCTAGTGGCAGTGAGAGAGAGAGAGAGAGAGAGAGAGAGAGAGAGAGAGAGAGAGAGAGAGAGAGAGAGAGAGAGAAGTAGAGCAGGTCAATGAGAAAGTAGGTGTGGATGCAGTCAAGGGATCATGTAGTTGGAGAACACACATCAAAGTCACATTAGAGAATGAGACTGAATTTATGGCAAAAAAGGTCAAAAGTTAAACAGAACTGAAAAGAAAAAATACTTTTATTTTTCAAGTTGGTTTAAATAAAAAGGGGAGCATGTAAGGAGGAAAACTGAATAGCATGGCCATTCTTTTATTCCATTATCAGCTGGCTAATCCTATTATTTGAAACCCTTAGCATTTTAGAGATTTCCTACTCATTCTGAAGTTACTTATCCCTCATGACAATTTTGTGTGGTAAGTTTAATTTATGTAAGTACTGTTCAATTTCTTTGACAGTTTCAGTTTGTCTTACCATAATAGCAGATTATCAATTGTTCAATATTTTTTTAACCTGATTGAACAAACTGTTGGATGTTTTAACTCTATTTACTAACATTGCTATTTGATTCTCATGAAGTGTTGTTTTTATTTGTAATAGCATAATTGCAGTTCCTAATAAAATGTAAGTATTTCCAGTCATGTCATGATGTGGCGATTATTTTTGCAAAAAAACGGAACAATTTTTCTTTCTGAGAGCACAAAGGAAAGGACAAAAAATGTTCTTTACATCATTTTCTTTGGTAGACTGAGGCATTAAGTGAACAGGTATACCCCACTGTGTGAACAAGAGCGTGTTAAATGGCCACCAATAGAAAAATGCTTCCATTTCAGTATTTTTTTTAGACATGATCAAAGTAGCCTTAGTAAGAATAAATTAGCCACCGCATATGAAGTTATTATATAACCAAAGAAACAAATATTATAAAAATAGAATGTTCACTCATTAGAATGTAGAAAGGATTTGTATAATTCATCAAAATAGTGTTAATATTAAAATAAATTAGCCTGAATTAGATATGAGAACTCTTTGGTGATGGTTCATAGTGAGCAAAACAGTACAGATTCCTTTTATAAATCTGATTTTGTAAAGCCTTGCCTACTTAATATTGCATTTGATTTAAGGTAGCATTCATCCTGCTAGGAGGGATGGCACGCTTAAGCAATATATTAATTTATGAGCAGAGTTATGCCAGAGATTGTTGAATAGATAACATAATGAATCCTGGAATTACTTTTAGCTTTTGCCATTTTAGTTTCATCATTATAAAAGAAGAGTGGTACTAATTCTTTCTAGCAAATTTAATAATAATTAGGTAATTGAATTTCCAACTCAAAGCATTTTTTCCATTGTTGGTGTCAGACATTAAAGCTTTCCTGAAGTCTAAATATGAGGAGTTTCTTGAGAATGATTTCCACCACAATTAGCCCTTTATAATAAACTCCTTTTAATTAGTTAGTCATTTTCATTAGAATATTGGGTTTATAGCTCTTTATATGCTGTTTATTTACACAATACACATCTATTTTTATTTATTAATTAATTCAAATTTAGAAATTAACTCATTTGTTTTATTTAGAAATTTTATGTTTCTAATATTGATTGTTTTTGTCATCTAATCATAGTAATCTAACTCTCCTATAGTGTGTGAGTGTAATGTCAATGTTGTACAACACAACAAACTATTATCTTTAAAATTAACAAGTGAGGCTGTAATAAATCTATTTCCTAATTTTCTATTATTTTACTAATTTTCAGGCTAGTGAATATAGAAACACGGGTGTTAACTCATTCAAAGTGATATGTCAACTGAATAGCTAGCTAAAAAGTCCCTAATTTATCAAAATAGCATCTAGACTATATCACCTTAACCCCAACATATTTATTGTACTGAACCTATGAAAAATAATTACATTTAATGGAGTAGTGGGAAATACAGATAATTTGAGATATAAAGGTTGCAAATACACTTATAAATTTTTCAGTGTTAATTGTGGCAATTTCATTGGCTTGAAACAGACTCAGAAATGTCTCTTTTTTTAATCATGACTGCACATTTTAAATACTATATAGATTCCCATGGAAATATCTGTAAGTCTGTAAGATCCCACTTTATCTTGAGTTTATTTCATATAAATTTGAATTTAATGAAGTTTGGATTTGATTACTGTTTTAGTTCACTAAATGTTGCTACATTAGAAGCAGCATAGATGGAGCTGGAAGGAATTATACAGAGCAAAATAAGCTAGAAGAAGAAAGATAATATTGAACGGCATCAATTATATGTGAAATATAGTGAAACCAAACAAAGGTACAGACAATGATAAATTTTGAAACCAACTCTTGAAAAAAACTGATCATAGATCTGAGGCTTGTCATGGGAGAGGGGTAAGGACATGGTGGACACTGGTGGAGGTCTAAGAATGTTTTGGTGGTGGGAGTGCTACACGTGAGGGGGAGAATCATGTATTGTCAAAACACAATGGTATTTAAAAACAAAGAATTATACTCTTGACAATAGCATAGTCCACCTATTTTTTAAGCCAAATGTGTAAACTGGTTTTTGTCTAACTTGGTCATTGCACATTCTCATGTCTTCTAAGAATGTTCTTTCTTGGTCAATGTTAAGCTCTTGCTTAACTGATACAAAATTTGCTGTAGTCTCAGGCACGATCTTCTTCCCTTTCTCCAGTTAATATTTCTGATAAAAGGTTTTTGTTGTTGTTTTCCCCCCCTGGTTTTAATGAGATATGATTAACAACTAATATTGTATCAATTTAAAATGTACAGTATAATGATTTGATATATATATATGTATTTCAAACTGATTACCACTATGACCTCACACAGTTAATAATTTTAAAATTTTTCTTGTTATTAGAACTTTTAATCCCATAGGTTTAATCATTTCCTGTGCAATACCTGTGACTAGTAGTTTCATGGTGCTGCTTGCCTTACTATTATGGTAAAGGTAACTTTCTTATCAATTAGACTGTCTCCTCTACCAGACTGAATTCCTTGAAGACAGGAATTCCATCTTAGTCATCTCCATCTTTCTCCCTTGCCTTCCTCCCATTGTGTAGAACGATTTCTGGTGTGGAACAGGTAGATATTAATCCACATTTATTTATTGAATCAAAGGCAATATAATTGGCCATCCTTACCAAAAAAGGCTTTTCTTCATATTTTAACTCATTTCTCTTTTTTTATTAATAAGAACACATCCTGTAGGAATAATCTGAAAACTCCATCTAGCTTCCAAATTTGAAGACTATTGCCAAATTTGAAGACTATCTGCACATCTTAAGCTCTTTCTTTTTTAAAGCCAAGAAATGTGAAACTTATTAGCTGTTCTCATGTACATTTTTATGAGGAAAAAGAAAATGCAGAAGTTAGTGTTCCTATGGCAATGAGGCTCCAGTGCAGATTTGTTTCCCAGCTTTACAACCAGCAAGTCATCGCTGTGGATTCCTCACTCAGTCAGACAGCTGGCGGAGCCTCCTAGGACTCAACAGTTGCTTCAACTAAAACCTTTGGTGGATCTGGTTTCCTCTTTTCTTCTCTGCTAATTTTCACTGTTAAAGACAAACTCATGCTTATGTATTAATAACTTAGTGATTTTTTTTAATAGTTTGCTTTCTCTCTATATGTATAGATCTAAACCTATATCTATTATTTCCTTTCTTTTTTTCATTTCCGTCTGCGTGACTTAATAATCAGCCAGAATTTTGCAGACTGCTATCATATCATTAAGGGAAAAAAAGCAAAAAATCAGAGCAGGAGATCAGACTCTCTAATCAATGACATGACAATGAAGGTTACCAAATTTGGCATGTGAAGCACCTGATGTAGTTTCTACAACGCCAGTGGGATAACAGTAGCCTTTCTTAGGATTCAGTTTGAGATCATTAGAGGTTGAACTTAGACCACAGTGAAAGATCTCTGATACAAGGATACTTCTTATCAGCTGCCAATCTTTGGATAAAAATAAGTTTTGATTCCCAGATGTAGAAAAAGTAGTGTCATACGTTGGGGTCCTCCATTAAGATACACACATTCAATTGTTTATGGAGAACAAGTTGTAAGAAGCAGAGGCAAGAAGGAACAGGGATAAGTCTAGTTATACAGTGTGTAATTAACAATGGTCATTTTTTTGTTTTTCTTTTGTAGTTTCTATAGGTTCAGAAAAAAGGTTTTCTAATGTCTTCTGAGGGAAGTCTTTTAATTAGCATAAAGTAAAAGAGACATATTTTTGGTGTACAGTTTTGTATTCTAGCATAGGTACAGAATCCGGTTGCCACCACATTTAGGATTTAGAATATTTCCCTTATCTCAAAACATTCTCTATGCTATCCCTTTATAGGTACCCTGTCCCATACCCCTAACCCCTGGCGACCACTGACATGTGTGGTAATATTATGATTTATAATTTTGAGAAAGCACATTTAGCAAATTATGATATGATATAAGTCATGCGTATGGGCTGACCTGATAAGTGACTTCCAGAGGTGGGAAACTTTTGAGGGAGATGGTTAAAAAAGAGGAGTAAGAAAGAATCACTTCCTCATTAGTTTATATACCCTTCTGGGTGCCTCCCTTGAACTTTATTTTCTCTTATTAATACAGAAGAGCTAGGAAGACTAATTAAAATCTCCTTCCCTCTGTCCTCTAGCAAAGATTCTGATAAAGAAGTATTAAGTCAATTTAATGGTCCACTGACAGATGTAGATGGGTATTTTGATAATGTTAGATGGTATTAAGGCATTTTCCTACCCACTTCCTACCAAATCCTCAAGGCCATGCATCCTGCCATGGAAGTGAAGAGCTCTGTGATGGGGTTATGGTCTTCTTTTCCTGCATTTTTAGTCAAATTTGCATATCATAAATGTCTGGCCACAAAGCCAGCATCTTTCCAATCAATAGAAACAATTGAGCTCTTAGACTTTATTAAATGAAGCAGAGCAGGAGAAAAGGTTTTTTTTTTTTTTTTTTTTTTTTTTTTTTTTTTTTTTTTTTTTTTTTTTTTTTTTTTTTTTTTTTTTTTTTTTGGTGTGTGTGTGTGTGTGTGTGTGTGCGTGTGTGTATGATGTGTTGGCTACAGTTGTGCTGCAGAATATCTGGAGTATTGTTCTTATTTGGGAGCCCCATTTTACAGGTTATGTTGAACTCACTGAAGTAATAGAGTGAGCTAAACAAGCTACTGAAATGAGAAATACACTAAAGACTTGCAAAGGGGTAGACTTGAAAAGGGAAGATTTGCCATTGTATGATATTTCTTTTTGTGTAAATCTACAGAACAGCAATTCTTATTTTTTATGAATCATGGATACTTTTCAGAATCTGATGAATTCTCAATGCAGAAAAATGCATACATACAACACATGCATTACACATACATTAATTTTAGAAATTTTTAAGAACATATGTGCATGTTTAGGAAACCCTCAGATGTGCCTTTTTCCTAGACGGTGAATATGGAAAGACTTAGAGTAGCAAATTTCAATTTAATAACAGAAATTTCTAGTGATTTGAAGTTTTCAGAAATAATTCAAAGTAGAAATAGATTGTTCAGGTATTACTAAGTTCTAAGTTCTGTGCCATTTGGGCATGTTTAAACTAATCAGCTGGGGGGTGATGCTTATGATTATATGAAATATTACAAATAAGTGAACTCTTTTTTGGGGGGGGGAGACTAGGTCTCGCTATGTTGCCCGGGGTACCGTGAACTCAAGCGATCCCAAGTCTCAGCCTCCCAGGTAGCTGGGATTACAGGAACCCGCCACGGTGCCCTGCTGCTTTTTCAAGACCAGGTCTCAATGTGTTGCCTGGAGTAGTCTCAAACCAACTAACTCAAGTGATCCCAAGCCTCTTGCCTCCCAGTGCTTGAACAACAGGTGTGTACCACCACGCCCAGTGAATTCATGTTTTTAAAGCCTTAAGAATCAGATTTTTATGAACTTTATAGTGAAAGCCTCATCTAACATGATTGGTTTATAGAAATATAGTAATCCTTTTCACAGAGACTGATGCTCATGTATGGTTTTATAGAGTATTTGATTTATTTTAGGACTTTTGCTTGATTTCCTTTTGGTTGTCCCATAATTTTCATTAGCTCCACTTGGAGTTCTTTTGGGTTTGGCTCTATGAGCCAGTATCCATATCATTGCAGTAATAAAGCTTTAAAAGTGAGATATGAATTCAAATGTTAGTACTCAAATTTCATTAGTTCATTAGCTCCTAAAGAAGAAGAATGGAAGAATTTTAGGTTGGTTTTATAGAGACCTGCCCAAGGTCACTCTTTGACTCATGGTCATCTTTTGCCCAAGCATATTTTCTTGCTTAAAAAAAATATTGCCAATTTATTATGAAGAACACAACTCAGGAACAGCAAACAGAAAAGATGCACAGGACAACATATGCAGCAAGTAAAGCAGAGCATTCATGTGGCATGATCATATTTTCAAGGCGTTTTCAAGCAATTGTTTTAATGTCTTTTGCTGCTTTGTTGGGGGAATAGAAAGAAAGAAAGAGAGAATATTTTGTCACTTTGGTTTACATTATTTTTGAAATATAAGTCTCCCCACCCCCAATTAAGGTATCACCACCACAGCGCACCCACTACCAGATGACCCAGAGTTTACCACCACAGTTTGTTGTTACCACCCTTTTGTTTTCACCCCTCTCTTCTCTTGATGCTTCAGTGCTATAGTCAACTTTCTAGGATTTTTTTTTCTCTTTAAGCTTTATCTGACCTTCAGTTTAGTTTCTCTTTTAGCCTGAACATCTTAATACCAACCCTCCATATTGCCAAACTAATAGAACCGATTCACTCTTCACTTCCTGATCTCTAAGAGTTTTCCTGAGTCTAGAGGCTAAAGTGATAATTGTCCTGTTTGGGTTTTCCTAGTTTGGGATAAAATAATCTCCCTTGCTGTCCAGACAAGACACAGAGAAAGAATGATTATCTTCTTTCCAAAGGCAGAAGCCTCATGAAGAAATAGAAATAGAGAAGTATATTGATGTGTAAGCTTTGCTTTTTCATCATTAGCAGGGTCTCAGATGTGTGACAAGTGTGATAAACATACTAAAAAAACAAACCCCAATGAATATTGTTAAAGTTTTTATTTCAATGAACTGGGGGTTACACGGAAGATTTCTAAGAGTAGATTATCACAGGAAAGCACCATGTTTTTCAAAATACAAACTGTTTCTGCGAAGTATCATAAAGGGTATTAAAGTCAGGAGAACAATGTGTGGGGTTGTGGATGTTGCAACCAGTGGAATAAAGAGGGAAGGTCCAGAAAAGGGCACCTGAAGTGAATCAAGGAAATGTGAGTGCTGCCATCTGAGGACAATCTAAAAATATTTGTTCTCATCTGTCTGGCAATATGCAGGCTAAAGTGGAAAATGATTGATGCCTGTCAAATTATGAAAGTTATGTATAATTGGAACCAGACTTAAATGCAAATGAACTAACATATGTGAATGGGATTTAAATAGTTCCTGGCACATAGTAGGTGTTCAATAAATGTTAATTTCCTTTTTGTGCAAGCATATTTGGAAGTTTTAAAGAAGAAAATTAACACAAATAAAAAGAAACATAATTTGCCGCAGGTAATAAACTGATGGAATTTGGAATTGATTTTGGTAGATAATATGGAACAAGTTACAAAATCAACTTGGATAAATACAGAGATGATAGTTACATAATGATTAGTTAAGGGAAGCTAGTTAAGAGTTTTTGTAAGCTGAGGGGACAACTTCTAATTACCAAAAATATGTTTGTTGTTTATCTCATTATAAAAGACACATTTGTTAAATAATTTTCAGAAAAGATGACTCAAAACCATTTAGTTATACCACTCATAAAATTTTACATGTATAGTTACAGCATTTTTCCATGAAACAAAGATACCTAAACAGCTATATATAATACTTGTTAAACTTTATCTCACTTAATGACATTAAAATCTTTATTATTAAAAATGCTTGCAACATTGATATTTATGTGACTAATATTTCTTATAAGTTATGTAATTAATGTCCTCTACATGGACATTGATATTTTCTTTGTTTTTGCAATTAGAACCACCATACATGTACTGTGTCTGTGTATTAAAATAAGGTATTGGTTTGAATTCCTAGAAGTGAAATTTCTTGTTCAAATACCATGAAAAATTCTGAAGCTTTTACTAGGGATTGTCAAATGTCCTCTAAAAATATAATAATGATGTGCACTTGTACCTCGGTTTATTAAAGGAATCATTTCTTCAAATTCTGCAAGTTAAAAATCATCAGATATATGTTAAATGGTAACAATTTTAATTTACATTATTAGATACAGTATTAAATGTTTTTAAATATTTATTTTTTTGTGGGACAGACATTGGCCATTTTGTTCACTTTCTTTAGCATTATATAGAGATGTTAGCTTTTTTCTTATAAATTTGAAAGATCTCTCAGTGCTGCAGTGTAACTTTTTTTTTTCCTATGTTTTCTTCATTTGAGTTCTAAACAGGATTCTACTATGAAATTGATAGGACAGGACAGGACACTCTATTGAGGTCTTTTTCTATTAATGGCTTTCATGAGATCTGGTGTAGTCAATCAACTGCATTCATATGGAACTTGGAAGCTAGTGAGGCCATAAGGGAAGGATGAGAATTTATTCTGGTAATGTGGCAGTTCAAGCAGTGTCAGTAGCAGCACCTAATATCCCATGCTCACTTGCATCAGCGATAGTATCTTTAGCAGATGGAATCTGTGACATGATTTTGGTTGTGATTCTGTCTAACCTTCACTTATGCATTTTTAAATAGCATTATTTGCAAATTCAGGTTTAAAATGGTGCCTACATATCAAAAATATCAAGTGTTTATTTGATGAGTTTTGAGAAATGTACTGTTTTTTTTTTGAGGCTAGGTCTTGCTACGTTGCCTGGGGTAACCCGGACTCAAGTGATCCCCAGCCTCAACTCCCAGGTAGCTAGGACAGGCGTGAACTACCAGACTCAGCTATTTTTTGAGACTAGGCCTCTCTATGTTACCCCACGTGGGTCTCAAACCCTTGGACTCAAGCAACTCTCGTCCTAGGTATGGGATTAAAGCCATGTGCCACAGCGGCGGCGAGAAACATAGTTTTAAAGACACTACCATTTCAAGATACAGATTATTTGCTTATTTTTTTTGGTTACTTAAAATGTGCTAGGCATGAAATATATCGTGGATGCTCTTTTATTTAAATTACTCCATAAGTCTATATTTTTTTCTTTGGTACCAACTTCCCCAGAAATGGAAGTTTGGCAACAAGTTATTTTTGCAATATTTTTTTTTTATCAGATGTCAATGTATAAGTCAGTGTGTATTAAATTATTTATGTACATGATAGATCACTGAATGAAGAAAAAGCATGAGTGGAGCGAGACACATAGACATACTTCTCAACCTTGTTGATGAGAAAAAAAGTAAATGAATACTGAGTTATGGCACAACAAGAGTATTTATGTGGAAGAGTAAAATGGGATAAATTAGAAGAGTTTCAAAGAAAGTTCCACGGAGAAGATTATACAGCAAGGAATTTTCAATAACATGTAGATTTGGACTAGAACAAGAAAGTGAATGCTATTACAGTTTAGAGGTTAGGGAAATAGAATGAACCAAGTGTATGTGAGAAGGATGATAAACACTGACTGGAGTGGAGAAGGTAAGACAAGATAAGGTTCCATACAAATATATTTCAGAAGAACTTGTATACTGATAAGAGAAGTTTGAGTTTGATTCAATAGACATTAAGATACTAGTTTATATATTTGAGCCGGAATGATGACCTAAGAGTCATGATCTGTGTTTTTATAAAGGTTAATTAAGATGTTGAACTTTATGAAAACCTCTTCATAAATATCCTTTGGTGTTGACTGTGGGTCATTAAAGCATTATTGATAAAAATGAGAGTTATACCATACTTGATTCATGATTTTAGTTTTCCCATACCTGGTATTTCATGATTTTAGTTTTCCCGTACCTGGGAAAAGTGGAAAATAGTTTAATTTTGATAAATAAGTATTACAATATAATTGTGTTTCTAACAGGTTCTTGAATTTTATCCAGCATTAAAGTGCATGGTAAATTAGTTTCCACAGGCAATTTCCAAATATCCAGTTTGGTAAGTAAAACTTTTGAACTCTAAATCACTTTCATTTCCAAGTCATACTTTGTATGGGATGGCATTTGCCATTTTTTGTCTGTTAATCATTTTTGTTGACTGAAATTCAAATGAAATCTGTGGTAGATGAATTCACATGTTAGGATGTTTCGGGAAAATCTGGGATTCGTAAAATTGGTTTACACGACAGTCACAACAAACTGCACTCTACTAATAAATTGCCCTACACACGTTTCATTTGGAAGAGTCTCAGGAGATGGGAAGTTTTTTTGACTGAATGTTAAATTTGGCAGATACGCCTTGATTGAACATTAATGTCTGAGATATTTTGAATGATGTATAACAATAATAAAGTTATGTTAATCTTTTGGTTTTGTACAAGTTTTTAATCATTCCATTCTACTGTTTTGTATTAACTTTACCTTCTGCTTTTCTGGAAAGCTTTTTTTGCTGTCAGTTATTTGATATGTTCACCTATTTTGTTTAATCTATGATGGAAGGAACTTCACTCAAAACTAAATTCAGCCAATTATTTATTATACAGATAACCTGAGTCATGTAAAATTTAAACATAACCTGTGATTTATCACTAGCCAATTCAAATTAAGTTTTTATTAAATTGGTGCCCTGTATTCAAATCTAAACAGTGGAAAAGGAACCATGCTGTTGAATCCACAAGGATTTCTGTATTTTTTGGAAATTGTTTTGCTTCCTTACTCCAGAGAGGAACCTGTGCAAGCAATCCATTTTTGAGGGCTTTTTTTTTCTTTTTTTGCCAGAAACATATTCTCACATCAAGAAAAATGAAATGTTCTCCATGACCAGCATTAGGTTCAGTTACTCATTTTTAAACTTTAGTTTTCCCATAGAATCTTTATTTTCTGATTTAGGTCAAAATCCAAAAGTTTCATTAATTTATTATTATTATTATTATTATTATTATTATCTTTGTGTTAACACAAGACTTCAAGGACCCAAGAAACTACTTTCCTTTTATTGGCACAAATATGCTGTTCATTATACAAAACGAGAAGACTTAGCAATAAATAGGTTCTAGATCATAGTGACATGACGTGATGGTTATATGCTATTATTGGGCCTCCCCCCCCCACCCAGTAATGGACCTAACCCTTGAAGCTTCATGAGATAAATATTATTAAATTTTTGCCACTGAAAGAGTTCAAAATCACATAGAAGTGACTTATTAAGGATAAAGTATAGAAACATATATCAGTGCAGCATGTATTTAAAGATGGAAATAGTGGTTGACAGTATTTGTATTTGGGATTCAGTGACACAGAATTCATTTTAGCAGGAGCAACCAAAAATGAAACCATACAGTTGAAGCATACATTAAAAGGGGATTCTGTGAGCTACTATTTTTTTTTTTTAAGTATAGTTATGTAATGGATTTTGTGGAAGCTTATTTGCATAACAAATGAATTTTTTTCCCCAGTATACCTCCTTGAGGTGACTTGTGGAGTCATAGAGATTATATTCTCATTTACTAGTGTTCACAAGGATTTATTCAAGAACTTCTTTTCCCTTTTAACACCCACTTCCTTGGTAATCCCCATTATCTCCTTTATTTCATACAGAGGTCAGTGAGGCACAATATATTGAGATTTCTCCACGGTATTTAGCTCACTGGTGGTAAGCCAAGACTAAATGCACATCCATGATGGCTGTTGCACACATTTCTTCAAATCTCTTTTTTCTATGATCCATAATTTTCTGGATCATAGATCTCTGTGCTCAAGTCCAACTGTGTTATCCACTTATTCTTTCAGTCCCTTGTTTTCTCCATCAGTTTAATGGGGGGGAGGGGGAATAACTACAGTGTATATTTCACAACTGTTTAAATTAGTGAATATATGCAAAATATTTACAACAGTGTTTGGCTTATCCACAGGGGAAAAAGATGCAGTGAAAGCTGTATCAAGAGTTATATTGACATACAGCTTCACAGTCTTCCTTTTCAAAGAAAGCAAATTATGATTATTTCTAAGCTTTTAGCTGATTGTGTTTTAAAAATTTTGGTGTCATCACTGTGTAATACTGAAAGTATGACTTTGTGTTTGACTCTGTGATCTCAGAAAAAGAAGCACAATTTTCAAATTGAAATGAAAAGAAGCACAATTTTCAAATTGAATTGTATATGAAGCTGAGTGTGTGCTACCTTGGAGAAATTCAGTAAATATTCTCTTTGTTCCTTTTCTTTTCTTAGAATGAGACCCCTCATGAGTTTTCCCCCCTTTTCTACCAGTGGTTAATAGTAGAAAGCAAAATGAAGGAACAACAAGTAATTATCAATGAAAAACATTTGAAACAGCTGGGCGTGGTGGTATGCACCTGTAATCCCAGTTACCTGGCAGACTGAGGCTGGGGATCACTTGAGTCCTCAGGTTCAAGATCAGCCTAGGCAACATAGTGAGATGTAGTTTCTTAAAAAAAGGGAAAAAAAACCCTTTGAAACAGTCAAATCTGTACATTTACTGTATAGATGTGCATGTTTTATGAATATCTACATGTGCCCTTTTAATTTTGATTTTCTGTAACAAATATTTGACAAATTTCTTGAAATTCTCAATGTACATTTATCACATACTCAAAGAACAATGAACAAGTGTCAGATTATATATGTGGATTTTCCTATACAGCACGTTGACGATAACCTATTCCTTTCACCTTGAGAAGGAAGAAAAGTAAAATTTTCTGAAAGTTTGTTTCAAAGTACATCGTTTGGGATATATTCACTAATGTTGTGTTGGACTATCAGAATTAGTAATACCTATATTTCAATGACCTAGTATTATTAAACTTTGAAGGCAGTTAGATGAATAATGATTAATCTCTCTGCTTTTCTGAGTGAGAAAAGAGAAAGAATGTAATGAGACCACAGACTGTGCAGATTTCATAGCCTGTGGGATAACATGTGAGCGAAGATTGGAACCTCCTTAGCTGGAAGAGAGGAAGTTTCTTGAATAGTGGTATTATATGAGGGCAAAGTCCTTGTGAGGCGGAGGGTAAGTCGTGTTTGTTGAGCTGATGCTCACAGATTCAATTTAACAAAACCATTTTACATGTCAGTAGTCAGCCACATATCCTCAGAAGGAGGCCAACCTCTTTGTGCCATGCCCTGGTAAAATAAGTGCTATGTGACACCTTGTTTATGATATCTATTGATTTTGTTACCAAAAACAAACAACCAACAACCCCCATCCCCCGCCACCAAAAAAAAAAAAAAAATGTTTTGAGTGCTTGCTTGTTTGATATCTTCCGGGAGAGAAGGAAGAATTTTAGTAAACCACCTCTCTTTCCAAAGTTTCTTTCTGATTTGAGGTTTTCTATAATGTACATAACTCATTTTTTCTAATAAATTGTTTCTGATAAGAATTAATCTGCAGTACAATGTTCTCACAACAAGCTTCACTGTACACTTCAGCAAAATAATAACTTTCTTAGTTATTTTTAACTGAAAGGAGAATGTGGGTGGGGGAAATGGAACTTCTGGGCAGAATATTGTCTCAAGATCCACACTGTCAACCTGCACATGCCTCAGTTTAGTAACTGAGAAACAATGTCTAATTTAGTAAAAGAAAATTTCTCACCCTCCAAGAAGCATACATTGTAATTATTTAAAATATTTAAGCTAATTTTAAAGTGATTATTTTGAAAACCATTTTGAGATTGCTATTGTCATGATGAAGAAATGAAAAAATGGGGTTTTCCAAACTGGAGCAACAGAGAATAGACAGGGAACAGCACAAAGATGAAATCCTAGCATCACGGCTGAGAATCCTATAATTCCTAACTTGCTAAAACTAGTATAGTTGTGGGATGTTTGATACAGTTATCAGTTTTTCTGTGTCCTGACTTCCTTAGATTTAAAATGGGGATAACGATATCAGCAATGTGCTTCATAAGACTGATATGTGTATTTAAAATTACCATAAATGTTAGTTGTATTTATTATTTTTGTAGATATCATTTCACTTGCTGAATATAGGTAAACTGCATTTTTTCTTCTCTAGAATAATCACTCAGAAAATTTTACTTTAAAATAAACATATAAATCACATGAGAAACCATATATTTTAATTTTAGAAATGCATTTACACAGAAAGCAGTGAGATAGAATCTGATGTCCTATGTTGAAACAATCAGTTGATTAAATTTACACTCTATGTAGGGTGTTCCAATATTTGCATTTAGTGAAAGCAGGTTAAAATATTTAGGATGATAAAAGGAATTTATAATTTTGAATGATTTTTCCCCAAGAATGGTTACCTAGGGATAAGAAGGGACTATTCTGCAAAGATCCCTTTATTATTTAAGTTTGCCATTCTCAGGAATTATGTACCAGCAAGGTGTGAGGCTGAGAGGCACCTGGTTATATTCCAGACTTTAATGTTGGTAAAGCATAAAAAAGACATATTTTGTAAGAGGGTAAATGCATTCAACACTTTTTTCCCTGAGTAAAGTATGCAGAAAACTTGCTTAAATGGGGCATATAATTTTAAATGACTCAGGTCTTTAGTCCTCGGAAATGAAGTGTGATAAGCAAGATGGAATCTAGTGATATTGAAGTCTCTTCATCATCATCAGTTTTGAAGTCACCAAGGATGTATATGAAAAGTGGTATCTTGAAAGGGCTAGTCTTAATCTAGTTGATTATAATAAACTGTCTTCAATTTAGTTCACATTCTTCAAAATTTACTGAACAAATGTATTTTCCTGAAAATTGAGAGATACTGACATGACAACCAGAAATAATATAAGACTTTCATTGCAACAAAAAAAGTCAAGGTTCAATTTCTTATAGAAATTATTTTTGGGTCAGTTTTTTTTTGATGCATGCATTATTGACAAAAAATGTGTTTTTATATTACAACTTTATTTTGCTAACTTTTGATCTTTGATCAAAATATCAAAATAGATCAAATATCTATTAGTTTACATGTAGATGCAGATTTGTTCCTCTAATTTTTATTCTTATTCCACTATACTCGGAGATGTGTGATAATGAGTGCAGGAGAAAGGGAAGTTTTGTGCATCATTGAAAAATAAATGAATGCATTTGGTCTTTTATCTAATTGGATATAATAATTTAAAAAATATTAAAACTGTCTCTGAAAATCATAAAAGAGAGAGAATGTGGAAAAGTAAAGAATTAGGTAAATTGGAAAAGCTTAAACTTAACAGGTAACTAGTGAAGAAAAAAATTAAATATATTGTATACACAATTGATTTTAATATAGCACCAATGGACCATCAATGCAGAAACCTGTGGCTATAGAGTTTAGTCTAATTTTACTCTGTAAGACATTAAATATCTTAGGATTCACCCAAATTAAGTAACATAAGAGATGGATAAGTAAAGAGAATTAAAGAATATATGCAGGAAAAAAGTGGAGAGTGTGAATGACTGGTTCATCTTATGAAATATTTCTGATTGACAATATTTGAAGTTATTTTAATTGAGGAAGGATCATAAGCTAATCAAAGATTCACTGAAATTCTTAACAATACAATAAAAATTTAGAATTATAAAAATGTAGGCAGGATTTTAATAATAAAGGAAAAGAGATAGTAAATACATCTAAAATAGAAGTAAATGATATTTCCACAAGTAAATAGAAAAGGTTAAATGATCAAAACTCCATGAAGAATCAGAATCATGGTGCTGGATACTAACAGTGTTAGTATAGCAGTTATCAAATATAAAACTCTTAGGAGTTTGGGGAATTTAGAAATTTGAGAAATTCAAATTAGAACTGGTTGAGATGAGAGATGAGAATTGAGGCAAGAACTATTGAATATTGTAATAATGATGAAAAGTTCTTAGTGCTCATATACAGAAGAAACCAGTTTCTCTTGACAAAGTGTAGTTAACAATGTGAAAGTATGTTGATTAAATAAATATCAAAAAATTCCTTCATCCTAAAATCAATCTCAAGCATATTTATCTTTTTCTCATGGAGGAAAGTAAAGGGTAATTTTTATTACAACTGCATGTCAAATATGTGGTCATATTGACCATCTTTATAAAATAACATTCTGATTTTCATAAGAACACATACACAATCATACATACATATAAAATTCAGGCATATGTATATTTATGTGCTAATGTTAGTTTTCTAACATAAAACCAAAATTCTAGGCCCTCAAAAATAATTAAAAGGAAATAAAAATGAATAGACTGTAATATTACCTAACATTTAAATTTTTTTTGTTCCATCCAGGAACTGATTTCATTATCTATAAAATGGGTATAAAAATCTTTACCTCATAAAATTGTGTATGGTTTAAAAGCACTTAGCATGACATTTGGCATACATTAAATCTTTCATAAGAGGTAACTATTATTAAAATAAATTCTGAGAATTGGAAGACTGAATGTTTATACTATTTGCAGTATTTTTATCAGTGGTACTGAATGATAAACATACTCAAGTCACTATAATGATAAAGCTAAATATGAAAAATCCCTGTTTTAATTTTGATATATTGTTATCCAAATAGGTATGCCTGTCAGCAAAAATTTCCATTCTTTTGTGGCCAGAGTCTTGAATTGATTGATGGATACTTGGTTTGGGTAGTCTATGTAGTAACTACTACTATTCTAGTGGAATTAGAAAATCTCTTGTATATTTTTAAATTTGTATGTATAGCTTAATGTTCTTCCAGAGCATAATAACTGATTTTCTCAAAGATCAATCATTAAATGTCTTAACTTCTGTTGGCAGAGTAAGTATAAATCCAGGGTCTTTGATAATTCTAGAACATCACAGGTAGATAAAGGCAGGATGAGGTTATAGTTTGTTTCCTAGAAATTGATAGTCTATAGAGTTATTAAGGAAATCAGCCATATTTGTTATCATCAAGTTTTCACTTTTCCATCTGGTCCAAAGAATATTCAATCTCTTGCAAAATATAGTAGACTATAATTTATTAGTCTCTATAACTACTACTCTAGCAATTTTATTAAAATGGAAATTGGGCAAATTGGATATCCATTTACTCATTTATTCACCAATTATTACTTTTAAACATAGAAAATAATATATTACAGTAAATCCATGTTGGTATCTGATAATCACCACCTCTGAGTGCTTTTAAGGCATTCATTCTGTAAGCAGTCCATAGTTTATGTTGTCTACAGTTTTCAGAATTGAATGTCCAGCATTTAAAATCTCCAATATTTTGTCTACTTTGTGATCATGTGAGCAGAATATTCCATCCCATGAGCAAGTAACTATGAAAATGAATCATAAAATAGATGACTAAAATTTGGTATAAACTGTAAGATATTCAACAAATAAAAAATATTTTCTTTTATACAAAAAAGCCAGTTTTTGGCATTTTCTCCCTAAAAATTCCATCACCAAGAGTGTATTTCAGAGGTAGCTGTCTAGGTTTGAATTCCAGTTCTGAAACAACTTCTCTGAAATTTACTTCTGCTGACTCAGACAGAGATCTGAGTTCAAACTGGCCTCTTCACCAGATTAGCACTCTTAGGAACTTGGTTTAGCTCTTATTTCATTCTGTTGCAGACAGTAGATTCTTTGTAAATACCCCCTTGTTCATGTTTAATCAATCACTGTGTGAAACAGTGAAGTGCTAGAAGCAGGAGATACAAACAAGAAAGGAACTAAAGGAGTGGTAATGACCATTAATTTACCAAAAAGAGGAGGAAGATAGGAATCAGGATGAACTAATAAGATGGCAGAGAAAGATGGGAGGAAGACAGAAATAAGGGGTTCAAATTCAGTGTGATTAGTCATTTATTACATAAGATGGAGTTCTCTTAATTGAAAGATGATTCAGAATTAGTGCCAGAAATAAATATAGACTGGACAGACAGATCTTTCATTTTGAAGCTGTTTGTATCCACAAGACAATATTAACATTAGCAGTTTTCCCTACCCGGTTTTTTAAAGAAAGTTGAATTTTCACAGTACGAAGTTAAAGTGTTAGTGCGAAATTTTAGAGGTGTGCAAGGGTAAATGTGAATGAAGTTGGGTCTCACAGGGGAGAATAGGCCATGGTTATTACTGAACTTAAGAAAAGGGCTAGAGCTATTATTCAGGGAAGTCTCTGGCAACCTTTTCATTCTATACCTTGATTTTAAAAGGTTTTCAAATTTAGTTCTTATAATTCACAACAGGTTGGAAATTGGCAGCTGCTTCTTAGACAAGATGCAGTTTTCTGTTAAAAAGATATTTTGTTTGAAAGTGGTTCTCCTCAAGAGTAGCAAAAATAGCAGAGGGTGAAGGGAGGGGGAAAAGCCTGGTATTATGATGTAGATTTTATTTAAATTAATAGTCTAATCCATTGTGGTATGAACTAGAAAATTAGTATCATATAACTTCACATCTATATGGAGGAATCCAGGTACAAAATACAGCCAACAAGGGTTTAGATGCACCTAGAATTTGTTCATGTTGGATTAGGTATACACAGATATAGGAAATCTGGAACCAAGAGCATCAATCAACATTTGGTGGATAAAAAGTGGATAAAGGAATTCAGGAATTTTGGACATCTTTTTAACTCATGTCACAGGAAGAAGAAAGCAGTAAGCTAAGATTTTGATGAGGAACTAGAGAAACCAAGAGTTCCACAGAGTTCAGTGAACACAGTTTAGGACTAGGCACAAGGTAATATGTATTGAATGAATGAATGAACGTATCAGAGGTACCAGCATTGATGAATTTGATCCTATTTCATAGAAACATAAAAATTATTTTATCCATCTTAAATGGTTTAAATCTGTTTCTGCTTATCTTGGGCAGAGCAACCCAACTTTTCTCTGGTGAACCCCACCATCACCCCCATTCTCTCTACTCATGTATTTCTACTGACTGACCTCCTGCTCCACTGACACTTAGACTAGAACAATCAGTGTAATTTACAATGGTGACTTTTGATTGCTTCAGAGACAGACACATGGCCCAAATCAGGGATAATCTGGGGTGTTTGCTGGACTGACTGGGTATGAAGACCCACATTCTATTGTCTGGGGTTCCTGGGGGTAGAGCACATAAACTTGAAGATGTTAGCAAACATTGCTATCTGAAAAGAATCTGCCATGGAACTGCACCAATACCAATAAAGTAGAGAAGAGCCTGAACCAACCCTAATGTGATCAATAAAATTCTTGTGTTCTATTGACAGTTCATGGGTGAAATGCTGGTGGAAGAACTTCAGGGTAAACAATGATGTAAAAAAAAATTAATAAAAAGAAAAAGTAAAACAAACAACATCAGAAGTAAAAAAAAAAAAAAATCCTTTCATGTTATTGTGACTGGAATTCCATACTGAGTTTTTCAGTTTTGCGTGTCAGTAAATACCTCATCCAACCCTAATTTTCAGATAATAAAAAAAACAGTAATTTTATTTTCATGAATTAATATAGGAGCAAATTCTGTATCTTAGCTGTGAGTGATCAGAGACAGGAAGATTCTTAAAAAATACAGACTCATTTCATTCTATGCTAAATGGCAGCTAAAATATGATATAATCATTCTTTTATATTTCAGAGGGTAGATAATTGATTTACAATTTGCTTAAATTCATAATGGTCCAATATTTTGTTTTCTAATATGTAATGATAGCAAATGAAAATTAGGGATAATAAAATCCTTTCCTTGAAAATGAAAAATAAAAACTTGATCTGATAAATGTTATTTCATGAAGTGCATATATTCTAATTATCAATTCCAATTTAAATTTGGGAACAGAGCACAGAATTAGTTAAGTCTTTAAATAATCATGTATATGTGCTTATAGTAATTGTGTGATTTACATGCTACAATGTCACACAACTCTAAGTATCCACATATTTAAGACTAATTAACATACTTGAAAGTTGTGTTTTATAGAGTAACAAATGTCTTATTAGTTGATCATTTAGTAAGATTGTCTAGAATATAAAATCAAATGAAAAAAGACTTTGATTAGTCAAACCAGAAATGGGGAAATTTATGCAACAAAACATATATAGTTTATATACCAGTCTAAAATATTTTATCTAAGGACATATGGTTAGAATGACACAATTTGGATATAGAAAAATGTACAGGGAAATCTACCTGGACATTGTGCTATGGCAGATTAATGACTCACTAAACATGCTCATGTGCTAATATCTAGAACCTGTGGTGAATATGTTTGCTGATTTGCAAAAGGGACTTTGCAGGAGTGTTTAACATTACAGATCTTAAAGTGGTAAAATTATCCTAGATTATCTGGGTGAGCCTAAGCTAATCACAAGATTCCTTAAAGGTGGACAACTCTTCATGATTGTGGTCAGAGGGGAATGTAGCTAACGAAGAATGATCAGAGAGAAGCGGTGCTTTGATTTTGAAGCTAGAGGCAATGTATGTGTGGAGAGCAAGGGCCAAAGAATGTGGGTGTTTTCCAGAAACAGAAGAAGAAAAGGAAATGGAAAGGCTCAAGAGCCTGTAGAGTGGAAAGGTGTCCTTGGCTTTAACCCAGTGAGACCTGTGTTGAACTTCTGATTTGCAGAACTATGAGACAATAAATTCATACTAACTAATTAAATTTTGGTTACTTGTGCCAGTGCAATAAGAAATAAGTATGCTTTTTGTCAAACCAGAGTTACATTCAATGACATACTTTAAAATCTCAATGGGATCCAAACTGTGTATTAAATATATTTGCCCCTTTATATATGCTTGGATAGTAGTCAAAACTGTTGATTCATTTTTATAAAAATATGGAGAAAATGAAAATAAAAAATAGCATAAATCTAAGATTATAATTTGGTTTTAATTGTTCAATTTGCTTAATTTTTCAGAAGTTCCAAAACAATGTGTGTCCTTATGTCTTTTTGTACTTGGTTGAAGTGTCTTATCTGTTATCCAAAGAATTAATCAATGGTAGAATTTAAGAGAAGTAGTGATTAAAAATACTTTTGGGAAATATTTCTTACTAGCTTAGATATCAGGTACTAAATTTGCTAATGACATAGAACTGCATGGACTATGTTTTGATGACAATGGGAATTGAAGAGATAATACAATTGTAGAAGTCTCTAGTCCCAAAGATTAGCAAATCCGGCCATCAACAGCTTTGGTGAATTTCATAAATATAAGGATTCCATGGTTTCATCTCAAGTTGATCAAATCAGACTTTCTATTGGTATTTGGATATTTCATATTTTTAAAAGAGCTGGTGTGAATTCCTGGTGTGAATAACAAATATTTTGGATCCTCTATACTTAATTGTCCATGTAAAACTTTCATTTCCCTTATTGTATTATATCAAATAATTCAGCAAACACTTGGGGATATGGCGGTAAGCAAGTTAGAATTTATTATTCTGCCACTTTACAAGTCTACTAATTTTTAGCTATAGAAAGAATTCTGAATCCAGCAAAGGAGATAGATTGTTATGCTGTGTGAGGTATAACTTAGAAAAGAGGTCAAGAACCAGGAGAAACAGAATGTAATATAGCTTGATGAATGGTTGTTAATTCCCTTTTGAACTCTTCTAGATACAAGCGACCAACTTCCCTCGTAACAACCATCCAGTCCTTACACAACTGTGGCTCTGAAATTTATTTTTAATCTTTAACAAAATTACTTCTATATAAATCCCTATGAGGGGTTTCAATTCCATTCATGATCACAGTGTGAAGTGAAGCTAATAAATGAGATACCATAAGAGACTAAGTGACACGGTCAGACAGTTCATGTCCATCTGGTGTTAGATCAGCACTGCTATGTGCTCTCTGAGTTAATGAACCTTACTACAATCATACCTTGTGTTTCTTATGTAAGATTGAGGAATCTAAATTATCTTACTTTTCTTCAAATCTAAAAAGAAGGGTATAATATCGTTCTAAACAATAATGTCAAAATCTTTTTGTACAACTTATTTCATATATTCAAAGTGTGTAACACAGGTTAGGCAAGTTAGAAACATTCAGTTAACACAGTGACTATTATGCAACTTTTAAGTATTTTGGGAAGAGGCCAAAATCACCTTTTTCCTTATCTCCCTCTAATTCTTAGAGATAATAGATAATTTTTACCTATGTACTGCTAATGTGTACTGCCATACCAGACAATCAAGTCACAGTTTACAAATCATTTCAGATAGCATTTAACAGAGCTCTGCATCAGGAGCAAATGTCTAAGATGCAGAGTTGTGAAATCGAACAAAGGTTGACAGCTTAGACTGAAAACTGGCTAAGGGCAGAAGTTAAGGGTAGAAGTAAATGGAAAAATTTCAAACAGGACAAAGGATAACTTGGAAAGCAAGATTGAAAAAAATCACCAAAAAACATAGTATTTATCTCATAGAAAGCAGTTTTAAGCACGTTATACCCATTAATTCATTTATATCCCCAAACAATGAAGTAGGCATTTAACTATAGCTATTTTTTACATGAGTTCCCTGAGGTAATTAACTTACCCAAGTCATGCAAAGGCAAAAGGCAAAGCTGCAATTGAGTCTAGGCAGTTTTGCTCCAGAGTTCACACTCTTTATCCTAGACTCAGATGAAACCGAAATATTTGAAAGCGTATTTCCCAATTGTATATCCTGTATGGAGCTTAGCAATTTGCAATTTTTAATTTAAAATAAGCAGGAAAATTTGGAAGAAACACTCGACTGTTTACCAAATACAGCTTGTGTACATGTTTAGAAGAAATTTTAATGGGTATGAGTTCTGTCCTAGGAGGTGAAAACCAGAACTTAAATTCTCAGCTTCTCTCGTAGCTGGAGTGTAGGTACATGACCAAGTTGACAAATCAGGACTAGACTTTGATTTGTAAAAGACAAGACACTGAATTGAGTTTCTGTTTTGTTGGTGTTAGATACCAATTGTAAGATAATTTCCTGAGGCAGAGGTGGCATCAGTGCTGAAAGTTGTAGTCATGGCAAAGAAGAGCCAAACCTGATGCTCAGTGGTGGTGGCACTGGTTTGGCGATGATTTCTCAACAATTCTCCGTGTGATTTTTATACTTTATTATTCCTACAAGTTTATACTCTCCTGTTTCCCCAGGCCTCTCAACAATTGTGTGAATTGTAAAAATAAGTCCCTCTTCTGCCTTAATCATGAGGAACTCTGTTGCTTGCAATTGAATCTGACACTGGAAGAGTTTTCTGACCAACAGAAAAGTTAAATGAGAAAGCAATATAAACTTATTTTTTAAAAGGCAGTAAAATAAGACCTAGGATAATTAAAGGATTAATATAAATGATCAAACAATAAAAATAAACGAAAATATATTTGTGTGTCTATCAAACTTCTGATTGTGAGATGACTTGTGTTAAATTAAATATAAAAATCTCATCAAAAAGTGATGAGTCATACTACGTTAACTATATACCTTCTGAAAATAAAAGGGAAAAAGTGAAGGGAAATTTCATAGCAGACAAAGAAACATGGAAAGTCACATGTTTACTAAATAAATTTATAATAATGCACTTATTATATTATATTATATATACTATATTATAATATAATAAGGACACAAATAGAAAGTCTAAAAGGTCATAACATAGAGAAAAATATAAATGTGCAACATATTTAAGCTTATAAGTGACAAAAGAAAATTACGAAACCTATAGATTGTATCTAGTTATATTTTGCAAATATTAAAAAATGATTATGATGTTGTTAAAGGCAAAGGAAATGCTGTTAAGCTTTAAATTTTTATAGTTATATAATGATCTTTGAAAATCACCTGATACTATAATATAAACATTTTAAAATAGTCATAATTCTTGAGTAAGTTCTATTATTTATTCAAAAATTATGAGTCACCAAGCTTGAGACACCAAACCTCTATTTTGAGGAACTGATGTTAAAATACAATCATAAATAGAGGAAAGTTTTATCTACAGAGAGCTACATTTAGGTCTGGTAAAAGTTAGATTTCATTAAAATGATAAAATATACATGAAACATTCACGCACATTAACTCAGAAAAGAAGATATCAAAAATTCAAAATATAACAGGTTCAAGAGGGTTTTTTTTTAAATATATCAAACATCCAGCAAATATATATTATCTATACTATTTGTGTTGTTCTAGTCTTAGAAAAAAAGAGAAGAGTTAGTGAATCACTTTATGAAGTTGATATGTTAACAATTTTGGAACAGAACAATAAGATTCTTATGAATTATGTCCCTCAGATTCATATGTAGATGCCCTAACTCCTAATGCCTCAGAATGTAATTGTATTTTTGATGGAATGTTTAAAGAGATGGCAGGACAAGAATGAGGCCTTAGGATGAACCCTAATCTAATCTGACTGGAGTCACAAGAAGACAGTTGAATGAACAGAGGGAAGACTGTGAGAGGATATCTGTCTTCAAGTAAAGGAAAGATCTCAGGAGAAACCAAACCTGCAGACACTTGGATTTTGAACTTCTATCCAAATCTCACAGAACTGTGAGACACTAACTTTCTGTTGTTCAAGTCACTTAATCTCTAGTATTTTGTTATCTATTTTGGTGGTCAGAATTTATTTATGGGCATATTACCTCTCAACTATCAATATTCTCTAAATACCTAAGGGTAAGGTTATAAAATAATTTGATATGTGAGGGAAAAAATGGGAAAAGTATCATGGATTTTTTTTATTATTTAAATAATTTACATATATATATATATATATATATATATATATATATCTCGCTCCTCCTCATCACCACCCCCACCCCTCCCGACCCCAGTTGTGTACTTTAGTTTTTTGTTGACTTGTTTTGATTTCTCCTCCTCGCCTTTTGTTTGTCCTTCCTATGTTCCATATATTAGTGAAACCATTTGGTTTCTGTCTGTTACTTTCTGACTGGTTTCTATTAATATGATTTCTTCTAGGTACATCCATATTACCATAAATTCATCAAATTTGTCATTTTTAATTGATAAGTAATACTCCATTGTGTATATATAACACATCTTTTTCATCCATTATCTGTTTTGGGACATGTGGGTTGTTTTCATGTCCTTGCAATTATAAATAGTACTGCAATAAACATCCGAGCACAGGTGTTCCTTTATACCCACATTGAGGTCTCCTTTGGCTAGATTCCCAAAAGGGCGTTTGCTGGGTCAAATGGTAGTTCCATTTTCATTAGTATGAGTGTCCTTCACACAGCTTTCCAGAGTGGCTGGATAAGTTTACATTCCTACCAGCAGTGTAGGAATGTTCCTTTCTCTCCACATTCATGCCAGCACTTACTGTTGCCCATTTTTTGATGTGTGTCTTTCTTACTGGTATAAGGTGGTATCTCATTGTGGTTTTAATTTGCATTTCCCTGATTACTAGTTATGTTGAGCATTTTCCTATTTAGAGAAGTGTCTTTTTAGTTCTCCCCATATATTGACCGAGTTTCTTTTTTTAGTGAAAAACTTACATTGGAATAATAACAAGCTCTTCAATAAATGGTTCTGGGAAAACTGGACCAAAATATGCAAGAAAATGAACCAAGACAATTTCCTCACACCATATACAAAAACCATCTCAAAATAGACAAAAGACTTGAACATAAACTTGAAACCATTAAATACATAGAAGAAAACTTGGGCAAAACTATCCATGAATTACAATTAAGAAATCCATTTCTGGACATATCTACAAATGACAAAAAAATAAAGGAAAACATAAACAGCTGGGACTATATCAAACAAAATGTCTGTACAGCAAAAGAGACAACAGACAAATGAAAAGAAACCCAATGGAGTGAGAGAAAATCTTTGCACTCCACAAAAATGATAAGGGTTTGATAACAAAGGTCCACAAGGAACTTACACAACTCAGCAAAAACAAAACAAGAAGCCCAGTCGAAAATGGGGAGAATGCCGGGCATGGTGGCTCGTGCCTGTAAACTTCAGCCTATGAAGCAGCCGGGGCTAGGGATCGCAGTTCGAGTCCCACCTGGGAGATCTAGTTCCAAAAAAATAGCTGGGCGTGGTGGCATGCGCCTGTAATCCCAGCTACCTGGGAAGCTGAGGCTGGGGATTGCGTGAGTCTGTGGTACCCCGGGCAACGAGAGCCTGCGGTCCCACAGGCAAAAATAGTGAGACCTAGTCTCAAAAAAAAAGGGGGGGGGGAGAAGAACTAAAAGCATCATGGATTTGTAAGAAGAAGGAAATGTTACAAGTCCCATTCTATTCCTCATCTCCCATTTGAAATGTCCCATAACATGGTCCTGTCACCTCATGGCGTGCTCATACCTTCAGCCTGACCACTTTCATCATTTTCATATTCTTCATGGACTACTTTGATCATTTCCATCTCTGTCCAATGACTGCTTATTAACCTCTAAATGGCTTAGTATGGCATGTAAGATCCTGTATGTTGTGGTTGTATACTATTTGTATTGTTTTAATGAACTCAGGCTGCCATAACAACATACCACAGACTAGGTGTCTTACATTACAGAAATTGATTCTTGTGTTTCAGAAGCTACGAAGTTCAAGATCAAGACATTTTCAGGGTTGGTTTCAGGTAAGACCTCTCCTCCTGGCTGGCAGATAGCCAAATTTACGCTGTCTTTACAGGCCTTTCTTCTGAGTAGACACATGAAAGTGAGATCTCTGGGATATCTTCCTTGTCTTATGAAAACATCAGTTTATCAAAGTCCTATCTGTGTGACTTTATTTAAGCTTACTTATCTCTTTAGAACATGCATTTCTTAATACTAGCACCTTGGAGTAAGGACTTCAACATTTTTTTTGGAGATACACAATTAAGTTTTTAATATGTACTATATTATCAGTTAGGCTCAGCTGAATGTGATAGTGAATCCAAATAACAGTAAATTAAGAAAAAAAGATATTTTTTCTTTCTGTGTGAATGTACATGGTTGTGAGGTGATATAGCTCTTGACAGTGTCATGGACTCAGGCTCCTCTATCAAGAATTTGATGACTCCTTTTAATGACACTTCTGAATGTTGTTCATGCCACTTCTAGCAGTAAGTCATTAACATGTGACCACACTTAAATGAAAAAAAAAAAAAAAAAGCCTAGACTATATAGTGTCTATCGTATGTGGAGGGTTTTTTATGAGGGAATAGGGATAATGCTTGTCACAGGACAACAGCCAGTCTCTGTCACATCATTTTCTAGCTCTGTGCTTCCGTTAACTTTTATGAGTCTTCTAAATTTTTAGGTAATTATGGGTTTACTTTTCACTTCCACATCTTGTGTTTTACCATCTCAGTTTTTGATTACACTTTTTTCCTTAATTTCTTGAATGTGTTTTCTATTTATGGTGAATTGACAGAATTGGTCATAAACCCTTCAGAAGACAGGGAAATATTTTTGTATTCATGTATTAACTGGCCAAAAGTCACTGAAAGAACTTTTCTCTAAATAATCATGGCTCACCCAAAACAATAGTAACTGATAAAGCCATATTCTAGAATGTAAAATGCCTGATTTATTATTGTGCTTTTTTATTCATTTATTTTTATTCTTTAAATCACAAATTCGCTAAGTGGTTTTTAGGATATCTGCCCCTCCCTCTGATGCCCCCTCCATTCACTCTAACCCCTCTCTTTGTTGTTTGATAGTCTGTGTTAGGTCCTTTAGTCTCTTTCTTTCTGATGCCCCCACTCTTTGGCCTTCCTCACCTCTCCCATGGGGTGGAAAGGGGTGCCTTGTTCTCCCAGAAGGCATCTCCAAAATGAGGTCTTGGTTCTTACAGACCTGGTGAGTGCATAGGTGCACTACATGACATCGTTTTTCTATAGTTGTTTGTCTGATCTTGCATGTGCTGGTTTTCTCAATAGTCCATCTCCTGTGTCCAGCTCAGGCTTGTTGGCTGGATTTTACCTGGTCCCTCACCTGTTCTATGATGGCATTTGCATTATTTGTGTTCTTCTTCCTCCTGAAGATTAACTGGCATGAGAGTGAAGTGGAAGGGGCATCCCCTCCCCTTCCCCCTGCCCACACTTCCATCGCTCTCTGTGTGGGGGCTGGGCGCAGATGACTGGGCTTATGTGCCCCCCCCCCCCCCACCTTGGGCTAGAGTCTGGGGGAAATATGCCTAGACCAATCCGGGCTGCAGATGGCTGCCCCGTACAACCATCCACAAGTGGATGGAGTTAAATCCCCACCTGGGCCCCCCTCCTGGACTCCCCCGGCATGAGGGACTTACCCAGGAGTCCTTGCCACCCCTGCTTCCCACTGGGAAAAGACCTCCGGCGTCCCAGGACCCTGGGCCGGCAGATAGCCCTTGAAGCAGCCTGCTAGCAGGCAGGGCTTTGGGCCCTGCCCAGCCCCCATGCAGGTTCCCAGGTTCCTCCCTATGAGGGGGCTGACCTGGATGACTGGGCACACATCCCCAGGCCACCTTGAGCTGGGGGCTGGAGGAAAATGCCTTGGCTGATCTAGGTTGCAGATGGCTTCCCCATGCAACCATCTGCTGGAGGGTGGGGCTTTAGCCCCACCCAGACCACCCCTTCCAGACTCTCCAGGCCTGAGGGGCCAACCCAGGGGTCATTGTTGCCTTAGCTCCACCTGGCAAAGAAGCTCCAGTGTCCTGGGAAACTGGGTGGGCAGACAGCCCATGAGGCTGTCTGCTGGTGAGCAGGGCTTAGGGCCCAACGCAGCCCCCACTTTGGTTCCTCCAGTGTGGGAATGGTGCCCAGATTGCCTGGCATACATCCCCAACACCCACTGGGATAGGGGCTGGGGAAAACATGCCTCAGCCAATCCACATGTTTGCAGATGGCAAACATGTGGGCAGGGTGCCTTTGTTTCTGGGTCCTATTTAAGGGGTCCCCAGACCCTGGCACTGCCCACAGTTTGGAGACATGGCAGGTGTCCTTCTAGCCCTCTCCCCTGAGTCAGAGGAGGGAGGCGTGGGATGGCCGGGCATTCAGGGAAAATGGTGGCCCAGCTCTAAGACAGGAGCCAGGCAAAAACGTGGGCTAGTGCCCTTTGTTTCCGGGTCCCATTTTAGGGGTCCCTGTACCCTGGTGCTACCCGCAGGTTGGGTGCCCCCACTCAGCCCTGAGTTGAAAGAGGGAGGCGCAGGAGGGCCGGGAATCCAGGGAAATGGGTGGTCCAACTCCAAACGTGGGCCTATTGTGCTTTTGAGTGATTTGTATGCAGTAGAGCAGTGCTGATTAGGGTAATTTTAAAGCAAAAAGAACCTGCTCCCAGAAAAATGTTTCATGTCTCGTTTATAGTTCTCAAAAGCAAATTATATCAATGCTATAGTTTGTTTGCTGTATATATTGCCAAGATTGTACTAGAGAAATGTTCTCACATTATTTTTAGTAAAAAACTGTTTTTCATTGTTGGCGTGATTATTTGCTCTTCTACTTATGTCTAATTTTTAACTTGCATAATAATACTAATTGCTTTATTCATTATTATTTTTCCACTATTACTTTAAAGAAAGCTATTTTTGTTTTAAAGAACTTTTTGTTAATTTAATTAAGATCATAGATAAAGTGAAAATCATATTTTCTAAATACTTTATTTTACTCAATTTTTTTAAAATCTTTTCGTCTGACTAATAGGTAAGATAATTGTGATAGGAAGGTACTCATCAAAGAGAATAGAGTACTACAACACCTTTATCAGTGACTGTTGAGATAGTTCTCTTTCTGTGTCTTACAGAACTCTAGGTTCTCTTGTCTTTAAATAGTTCCTTATGAAACTTTGTATTTTATGAAGCACAATTTTGGTCACATTAAAAAAAACTGTCCTTGGGTTCTGTTAGTCAGGTTGAGTGAGGTTATGCTGTGAAAGGACCAGTTAATAATCATTGTAGGCTAAAACAAGAGTAGTTTTCTTACTTTTTTTTATTGTGTATATATGTATTTTTCTTACATCACTGACTATCCCATAGCTCTCTCACCAGGTGAAATGTTTCTTTCTCCATGCTAAGAGGCAGAAGACAACTCAGTTCAATGCTTCCACATGGTGCCAGTTCATGAGATTGCAACCAAATACCTATTTCCAAGATCTAAGAAGTTGGGAAGAGAGGATACGTGCTTAGAGATTCATCTCAGAAGTGACAAATGCTACCCATTTCCTTTATATTTGCCAAAGTAAGTCACAAGGCTACAGCTGTGTTCTACAAGACCGGGAGTTATAATCCTCCCTCAGGAGCAGAAACCAAATAATTGTGAGCAGTAATATGGTTTACCACAGCCATAGGACAGACTTGCCTCACCCTTGAGGAATGTTTGGTGGTATAGAAATAAGACAAATATACTGAGATAGATTATAAAAACAGTATTGCAAGGAAAAGAGAAATTGGCCAAGTTGGACACCTACCTTTTCCCTAAAATAGTGAGCCTTTGTTGAAAAGTAGAACTCACATTTTGGTCTGAGAGGAATGGAATTTGGTAAATGGCTCAGGAGCTAGATCTTTGGATCCAGGTAGTTAAGTTTAAATTTGCTTCAAAAAAGCTTGATCAAGGAAAACAGCAAATACATTAATGTAATGAAACAACTGCTCTTTGAAGTGATCAAAAAGAACACTCTCTAGATTGTGCTAGGATTTTCTAGTTAAACTAATTAAGCATTTTATTTTGGTCTGTATAATGGATGTTGCACAACTCAAAGACATTAAAACATTCGGTAACAGAAAATGTTACACATTTACCCTTTAGGAAAATATTCCCAAATAACAATATTACTAATCTAAACTGCATTGCTTTATTGACCATTTAAAGAACTTTCAATTCATAATCAATCAAATGTTACAGTCATCAAATAGTCAATCAAATGTTATAGGTTTTCTTTGGAAAAATACTAGAAAAATATCATTCTTACTATCCATTGGGCACTTACATTGTACGAGAGACTATTTACTGATTATTTCTATTTTTCATAAATGTAAGATATCAACCTAATTTTGGATAAAAACTAGAGTACAGAAATGAAATAATGTTTCTTAGATTTTCTAGTTAATAAGCAAATTTTTGAGATTTAAATTCATCTACCAGATGTCAAAGTCAGCCTTCTTTACTATATATTAGAGTGTATCTTTCTACTAAACTATACAAAAACCGTGGCGCTGTATTTTCTTTGCATATTTTGCATTTGCGGTTGATGTTGCTGACAGTGTGATTAATCAAACCTTCACCAAGGCACAATTTGTTTTGAAAGAATGTGAAGGTTGGGTGACTTGCTCAGATTACTCACCAAGTCCTTACCTCTTTGTTTTATATACTACCATTCTATGTTGAGGGTAATTGTTTCCTTCAATAGATTTTTAACACAACTCCTATATCTGTGGTAGCACAAAAGATAGTTCTATAGAAAAATATATCGAGCCTTCTTTTCTTAAAAGACCAGTTCTACTTTATATTTACAAGTAAAACTGCCTGGCATAACAATTAACATTTATTACTTTTCCCCACTTGCTTTTTCTTCTGCAATCTTAGGCAACTGAAGGCTATAGAAAGTTTCATATGGAACACATATTTATTTTCACGATGCAGATGAGGAAACTGAGACACAGGAAGCATAAATGGTGAATTACAATTCCTAAAAATTCATGAACTTGGTATTTTAGCTTTCTCAATTGTCCCTTTTTCTCTTCCTCATTGATCTATTTTACTGGAATTTTACTGAGCCTCAATGCGGTATTGAACTAGTAATTTAAAAATCTTAGATCTTGAAGAAAGAAGAAAACAAGCCATAAAATAGAAGTAGATATTTGTAATAAATATACCTAACAAAGACAAATAAAATATATACTGAAGTTCTTTAAATTGGTAAGTAAAAGATGAATACGAGAGATAACAATATCCAGGAGACCAGCTTTCTTTCATGAAAATAAACATTAAAAGCACAATTATTATATGACTTTGTACCAAGAGGATGACTAGATTTGAAAACAAACTAGAATAGAAAAAAAACTTCCACACCTTATAACAAGGATGTGTTATATCCAGAGCTATTATGCACATATAGTGAGGTTGACCATTTGGAAAATTCTGTGTCATTAATATATGAGCCAAATAATTCCAGTTCTAAGCATATGTTAAAAAAAATATGTGCACATCAGTTTATCCAAATACAGAATAGAATGTTCACAGCAGTATTGTTTTAGTGGCACAATGATAAAAATACCCAAATATCCACCAACTGTAAAACAGATAAATTGTGATTTATATGTAGTTGTAATATTGTACAACTACAAAAATGAAAATAATGTAACCATATGCAACAATGTGGCTGAGTCTCACAAACAAAGTAATGAATGAAAGAAGTGAGATGCAAATGAGTAGATACTATGTGGTCATTTTATATGAAGTTCAAAAGCAGGGAAAAAAATACAGCTTGAAGTCAGGATGGTAGTTTCCTTGGGGAATAAGGAATTAGGAGCAAAATAGTGAGGAGACAAAAACTGGGGCACTAGCAATACTATATTTATTAACCTGGGATAACACACATGACCTGTATATAAGCATAAAACTTTACTTGCAATTTGGTCACTTTCAAATGCCACACTTCAATTAAAAAATACATTTAATCTCAGGCAAGTTTTTCCTTTATATCATGCATTATTGCAACTTTTTTGATCTGTCCACTTACAGTGAATACACTCTTGGACATTTTTTACCCCTTAAAAGAGGTACATTCAAGGAACATAAACAGGCTTAAGTTGGCCAAATAAATCTTACCTAGAAATTAATTAATATGAGTCAAATATAAACAACCTTTACATTATATCACTCTTTTGAGTTATTCTTTATGAATATGTAACTGAGAATATTTATCTATAGTTGTTGTTGGAGAGATTTTCAATTAATATTTTTATTAAGTAGGTGGAAGAATTAATTTTGCTTGTAATAAAACACTGAGCCCAAGAATTTTGAACCTGTCTTATTAGATTATTCTTTATCCTCATTGTTTTCTCTCTGTGTCTGTTTCTCTCTTCTCTCTCTCTTCAGTGCAAGAAAACATTTCTGTTCACTTAATGGATTTCAGACCTTTTAAAAAATTCACATCTATCTGATATTTATCTTGATTTGGATGTCATTCAGTGTTTGCAATGAAAGAGATTTTCTATATGCCTTTCTAATATCTAGTATCTGTCACTGCCACTAGACTGGTATGGCCTTGGTATTGTCTTTCTTTTAATGAAATATTTCATGAGAATAATATGAAATCCATAAATGTGCATTAAAAAATTAATTTCAAATATTAGGTAAGGCTGTTAGATTTAGAGACCAGGTTTATTTACTCAGATAGAAATAATAGCCTGGTGTCATTTAAAATCTGATGATTTCTGTGTAACCATTAAAAAAGTGATACAGGTGGTAATTAAAGAAATGCATTTCTGATCTACATATTCATGCAAAACAAAATTCCAGAATCAAACTACTATCCAGATGGGGTCTTCAAAGACTGATTTTGCTTTAGTGCATGAAAACTTTTTATATTCATTTTTATTGAGGATCAAAGTGATTAAGTGATAATGAATGGAAGGGGGCAATTTGCTTTTTTTTTTTTTTTTGGTGATTGTACTGACACTATATATTATTATAGTATATATTTTACCCAGATGCCAGTCTATCCCATTCTTTCTCTACATCTGCTCCAAAACTACCAGAGTTTAAGTTCCTTCAGCAAAATCATAGAAAGATGACTATCTCTTGTCCACTCAGATGATTAACTATTATGGCTGCTTATTATACTCCCCCCTTTAAAATATTTTAAATATTAATTATTTGAGGACCTGTTTGTGCCCGATTTAACTGAAAATTTGTTTATAAAGAATTTTCTACTCGTCCTTCATTACATGGCTCTCTCCCTCCTCTGACCTCCAAGTTGATAGCTTGGCTAGTTTTGTAAAATCTCTCCCCCTACCACAGGCTGCTCTCTGCCACTCCCTTCACTCCTGTCATTTTGTTCTGTAGTGTGACTCAGATAGGTCTGAGTTTCTTTGTCCTTTTCCAAAGGAGGCCTTGGGGGGCTCAGTATTGAAACCCAAGTGGTCTGTCAAGGTGTTTTGCTAAACAAAAGGCCATCTACTCCACAGAGAAATTTTGCTTATTTTCTGGAAACATAAGTGATTTCAGTCCATTCTATTTTTTCCCCTTTCTGTGAGAAACATACAAACACAGAGTATCACAGAGGAATCTTTGCCATTCTCTTTTCATGCTTATTGATATAATTAGATACTCTGCCATTGCTTAACTAGGAAGAGACTTTTCATTCATTCACAAGTTTGCCCATTTAAAATATCTTAAATTGAGCTGTGACTGACAATCATTGTAAAATGATGTCTTCATCACCTATTAGTGCCAAGAAGCAGAAAAATGAAATGATCATGAATGTTCTGTGCAATGAAAAATAATCGATAAAATGCCAAACTTAAAATCATCATGAGATTTTTATTTCATGTAACTAAACTATATAATTACTTGATTTACATTTGCAGTTAGTTTTAAATGATGTTTAAATTTGGCAAATATCTCTTATAAGTCAATGAAGTCTGGTGGCTGAGTGGGATGGAAACCAGGCTTTCATGTATGTATATATGTCATGTGTATATATGTATATGAGTGTATATGTGTATATATGTGCACATTCAGAAAAAACCCTCTCTAACCTGCTACAGAAAACAATTTAATATAGTCCTTTTCCCAGAATAAGTATTTCAAGCATGCATTATAAAGCAGTTAACTACATGACAAACTTCTTTTATAATTATGTTCAGTGACTCAATCTGACAATGTTGGTGTAAAGTAATAATGTCATTATTAAGTCTGATTTAAATGCCTTAAATTATTACTTGAAACATGTTCTTAACTGACCGCTCCTAGACTTTAAATCTGTTAGAAAGGCTTACAAACAAAAACAAATACACAAAGTGTAGAACAACTAAACAATGTTAAATTCTTTATCAACTTCTTTCATAATCAAAATTTTATTTCTTTTTTTTTTGATTATATGAATACTTGCACACAGAACAAAGCCAAACTTTAGTAAGAATAAGAAGATATATAGTGAGGTATAAATTTCTCTTCTATCTCTGTCTCTAGCAACTCAGTTCCCTTTCTTAGAGAGATAATTGTTTTAGTTCCTTTATCTCCTTAAGCCGTCTATATGTACACACAATCATAGAACTCTCCTTAATCTATGATTTATCTATCTACCATCTCTATATATTGTAAATCATTGCAAAGTAGTAATTTGAAAAATTGTTTCAAAGATTCCATTGAATGGTAATATCACACTCAACCTATCCTACTGATGGGCACTTGATTGTTTCTAATCTCTGGTATTATCAGACACTGCAGTAATAGACAGATGCATAATTCATTTATATAGGTTCAATATATAAATGAATATTTATATTGATAGGATAAATTCTTAGAAACATTGAGTATGCCAAATTGCTTTCCATAGGTAGAAATTTTATCAGTAACAATGGTACCTGAAATATAGACCTTATACAGAATGTACATTCTAAATTATAATTGTAATTTTATCTTAACAGTTCTATAAAGTATGCATGATTTTTCTAAGATAAGGTGAAGAAATTGAGCCTTGGTTCAGTAGGTGACTTTACCAAGTTTCTTCCCCAAAGCTCCTGAGTAAGAAGCTCCTTCCCCAAAGCTCCTGAGTTGAACATAGTAGTTTCCTCTTTCCCTAAGATGCAGATGACACAGTCTCTTGAATCATCAGATTGTGAGACTTGACAGAATCCAGAAGGCAACTCCAGGAAAACTCTGAGATATACCACAGTTTTCCTAAGTCAAAGAAATTCTGTTTTTCTCTCTCTGTTCCTTAGGTGTACAGAGAAAGCATGTATGAACCCACACACAATTATTAATGCTAAAGCTCAAAAAGGAGAACTTCTGGAGATTTACTGTTGAAGACCGTCTCTGCTTCCTCATTTGTAAAATGAAGAATTGGACTAAATTATCCCTGAGTTGTATTTCATATGTAAATAGGTCAATTAACATGATGGAGTATATCTTTCCAAAGATGAAGCCTTTGATGAAAATTTGTAAACTTTTTAAAAAAAGCCTTTCTCTTTTGTTTTATCATTTGAAGGAATAAAGACCACACATCTTCCTGATTTGGGAAGGCATGATGTTTTTCTCTTCCTTGGCAATACAGTATCATTTTTTTTTTCAGTTGGAATCATATCATTTCCTAATATTAGGTATATTAAGTGTCTGCACAACTAAGAGAGTGAATTAGAGAGGAGAGGGTATTTGGTTATCTGAGTTGTCTGGGCATGTGCTTCGCATCATGTTGCTTTAAATGATACAAAGTTATAGCAGTGGTATTTAATTTTTCATAGCATATGTGCTTTTAAAAAATTCTGATAATTGTGTGATTGGTTCTCTTGCATGTTCCAAGAGGGTTACAAACTGAGTTGTGCAAAGTACAGCTGTACTTTGCAGATTTTACAAATACTGCTTCCATTTTTTTTCCCATTTTTTTTTTCAAATTGGGGCTTAAAAAATAAGAACTAGTGTTGGAAGAGAAGTAAAAGTAAAGGTCAGAAATGATTCTCTTTTGCTTAGTCTTCTTAATTTTGGAACTCTGTTTATGAGGAACATTTGCAGAAGAATGTTCGAAAATTAATTACTTTACTTTCCCTTCCTTCTAATAATGTGAAGTAAAATAATTGTGGGTTTTACAGACCAAGTTAATACTGTACTTTTAATATAGTAGATATTTATTTTTACAAAGTGTTTCTCATTTTGGAAAAATAATCATGATTATTAAAAAAAACATATTGATGATTTTTTCAGATTTATGAGATACTCTGCATACCTATTATGTAAACAAATTAAGTTTTTCTCTAAGTTGCTTAGGTTTTAGACTCTGAATAAATTCTGATCACTGGAGAAATTATAGGTGGAGACAATAAGAGCTTAAGAGTCAAATAAACAAAGTCCAACACATCCAGAAACCCAAATTAGAGACAAAGAATAAAATAATAATAGAAAGTATTTCATTTGTGGGAACTTCTTTTTCTCTTTTTCATTGCATTTTTTAATGTAACTTCTATTGTTTTAATAGTAGATAATGTATTTTCCTTAGAGCTCAATAATAATGTTATTTTCCTAGATCTCTAAGTGAGAATCTGCTTTCAGACAGAAAAAAATAATAACTAAGAAACTTAATTTCGTAATCTGTTCTAAATTTTTTATTTAAGGAAAAGTGTTTATCTTAAAAATACTTCACTTTCATAAAGAAAAATCAATGGCTTATTCTGGCCATTGTCTTTCTCCAATTCTACTCTCTGATCTTTTGTGGAAAATTTTAGCTCTTAAGAACAATCTGTGGGTTTAGAAGTTAAGGCAGAAAAAAAAAGCTTGGGTATTCCTATCTTGGAATGGAGCAGTTGGAAGTGGAAACAGGTAAGACTGAGAGGGAACCTCCACTGTACCCTCACTCAGCATAGGAGCACTCCTTTCCATTCCTGTCTGTGGGAAATTAAGAATTTAACCAGGATCCAGCTATGAGAAGGATACTCATAACACCAAGAGTCAGAAAAACCTTAATTTGAATGAGAAAATGCAATCCATGAATGCCAGCCCCAAGATGTCAGAGATTTTGGAATTATCTGATGAGGGTTTAAAACTGGCTCTCATGAAAATGTTTAATGGAGCAATTATAAACAGATATGTATATAAATAAAAATAAAATCTCAGCAGAGAAATGAAAACTATAGAGACAATTTAATTTTTGAAACTAAAATTACAGCAAATAAAAAAAATTACTGAGGGGTTCAACAGCATCATGAAGAGTGCAGAAGAATCAGTGAACATAAAGATAATTAATGAAGCTAAGTAACCACCACATTAGAGAGGAAATAAATATGAAAAAAATTGGATACTCAGCTATTTGTGGTAGATCCAATAGTGGTGTCATTAGATTTCTAGAAAGAAGGAGGAAGAATGTCGTGCTGGGAAAACATGAGAAGAAATAATAGTGAAAAAAATTCTAAAATTAGGTAAAAGATATAAAACTACAGATCTCAAGAGGCTGAACATACCCTTAAACAGTGCAGCTCAAAGATACCTTTACCCAACCACATCAAGACCAAACTTCTAAAAACAGAGATAAAAGAAGCACTTCAATGACAAAAGAGAGAAATGACATCTTATTTATGGGGGAAAATAATGCCAATGACAGGATTTTTCCACAGGAGCCACGGAGGCCAGAGGAAGTGCCATAGCATTTTGAAGGGCTAAAGGAAAACAATTGTCAACTCAGAATTCTCTGTGTTACTGAAAATGTCTTTCAGGAATGAAGAAAACTTATGCCATTCTTAGAAGAAGAAAAATAACAAAAGAATTCGTTGCCAACAGAACTACCTTAAACTAATGACTAAAAGATTTTCCTAAACATATGGGAAGTGATATAAGAACGTATCTTACATCAGGGAAGACAGAAAATGGAAGGAGTAAAAATATGGGCCAACACAATTTATAATCTTTCATGAGTTTTTCTATACAATACTCAGTGGTTCTCAGTGTATGTAAAGGAAATACTTAGATCAATTAGATTATGAATATGGGAGAGCAAAGGTACTGAAAAGCATGAAGATGTTCACATGTTACTTGTACTGGTAAAACATCAACACCAAAAAAACTGGAAGTTATGTGTATACATACATATTAAATTTAATACTTAGAACAACTACTAAAAAGTTACACATTGGAGTACACTAAAAAAGCACTCTAAACAAATCAAGATTTAATTCTTAAAAAGGCTCATCAGAAAACACATGAATAAAGGGAACCACTGAAAATTATTAAGGAATATTTAAAAAGATAAAACATTCACAGATGAACAGAAATGGCCAGCATGTCTTATCACTTTCTTCCTAAATTCTAAAGTACAAAGTAAAAAATAACTAAGTTAGAGAAAAGTAGAATATAAACTATTATTATTTGTGACCTTAAGGTCACTTCATAAGACACAATTTTTAACATATTACTATGAAACTTACCAAATTTCCCTAGAACATAAATGATTCTGTTTACCTGCATGTTGAAAAACACAAACATGGAATTAGACAGTTCTAAGTAGTTTCAGCATAAGAAATTTTCAAATTGAATAGAAGAAGTGCATATTCTTGAATAATGGGTGCATGCAATTTTGGTTGCTTTTGGCACAGAATCAACTCTTGAGAAAAAAATCCAAGGATGTACCCTTATACACTGGTTAGCTTTTTAGGCATTAGCACCTTGTAAGAAGAGCTGGGTTTTGTTTTGTACTGCGTTATCTTTTTTTTTTTTTTCTTTTTTCTTTCTTTCTTTCTTTTTTTTTTTTTTTGAGACTAGGTCTCTCTATTTTTTCCTGTGGAACTGCAGGCTCATGTTGCCCGGGGTACCAGGGACTCAAGCAATCCCCAGCCTCAGCTTCCCAGGTAGCTGGTTTACAGGCACGCGCCACCATGCCCAGCTATTTTTTTGGAATTAGGTCTCACTATGTTGCCCCAAGCGAGACTTGAACTGCAATCCCCAGTCCCTGCTGCGGCTTCCTAGGCTACTGCTTACAGGCACGCACCACCATGCCTGGCCCTGTACGGCATTATCTACAGAGGAATTATATATACTATTTCTCATTGTATTGTCTTGGAATGCTTTTCGGCTACAAGGGTATGTGGTGAGGAAGTATTTGGTGAGATACTCAAGTATTTTAAGTGTGTATTTAGCATGGGCATTTTGAACAGTTAACTATTTTCTCATGTATTGAACACATTTACTCAATTCAAAATGAATCATCATTAAAGACACCACACAATTCATAGCCACCTGTGAAATTTGGGGTGATAATAATACCATGGATGAGGTGAAAGCTAGAATATGGAAATACTAGGAGAACAATTAAAGACTGTGATGAACTATTAAATTACATATTATTGTCTTTACGGAAGCAGTCATGTATTTCAAATTACATCTTTGAAATATAAACTTTTAGTCTACGGCCATACCACCCTGAACGCGCCCGATCTCGTCTGAAATATAAACTTTTAAAAGGAAATGGATGTTGATGATGTTCTAATGACTTTTCAGAGTGGAAGAAATGGCTTAATAAGTTTCTAGTTGTGTCCATTTTACAAGATTTTGTACATATTGTAATCTGCATATGGCAGTATGGATTTGATTTTGCTTGTTGATATGAAATCTTCTGCCAGACCTGTTAGGAGGCGTTTTTCTTTCTACATGCCAGTCACTGTAATCTACTCATAGCAATTTTTCCTCACCTAAATCCCACCTAATCAGATTGCATGTTTTGAGTATGATTTATGGATATTATTTGAATACTTCCTAAATCTGATGAAGTGGAAAACAAGTGAATTCATGAGTCAGTGTAGAAGAATTCATTTACCAAATATATTGTTTTTTTATCCAAATTCTTTTGTTTTAAATGCTGAGATAATTTTAGTAGGACACCCTACCTCTTGCTGTCTCCATGCTACAGTCACAGAAAGGTGGCTCTGAATCACTGTGGTGCCTTGAATTGGCAGGAGCAATGCAGTGCCTACCACCTGAGCAGAGGAGAAATGCTGTTTCTCACACTTCACCTTCTCCTGTTGGGTTTTGTTTTCAAAAGTTAAGAAATGCTTCTTTTCCTGATGGAAAACTCCTTTATTTAAAGGTATATTTAGAATTTTGTGATAGCATCATCGTTGAAAAGTTACAAAAAAACTAAGCTTTTTTTCCTCTTCTGTACATAGGTCTAAGTATTCCTTTAGTCTTTTAAAAGAAAATCATAATGTGATTTTTGATATTTTAACTCTCACAATATGTGAGCTAGGTGAAAATGTAGACATACTTGAAGCATCACTAGCCTTTTAATTTTAAGTAAGATTGAAATCTTTTTTGCAGTCACTAGCATATGCAAAGAATTGGTTGGGACAAAGATACATTGTTTGAGGCTCAGGCAACAACCTGATTATCTGTGCAAAATTAAAAATAATGCAGGCACATGTCTCATTTGAAGTGAGTGAAAGTAAAAGTATCCAGGAAAAGAAACTTAAGATGACTAAGTTGATTAAGATGTTATGTCATCTTTTTAAAAATTAAAATCATTTGCTCAAAGAAAGAAATATTACCCTATGAAAAGCATGTTTTAATAAATATTTATTGAACTGTAATGTCCCATTTGATAAGAGTAGCTTTCAACCATGTTCAGCATTTTAAAGCTTCCAGTGACAGAATCACTTGGCTTCAGAAATGTAGCAGTTGAATTGTAATTGTCTAGCCAGAGTTGGCATCAGTTCAATAGGACTATCCCCCATGTTTATCCAATTGCAAGTAATGTCAAGAGGTGAGATGTTTGATGAAGGGGATATGATTTCTCATCTATGAAATGCTATTCTCATTGGTTCCTTTGGGGACTGTAGCTGTCAAAAGGAAAAAAAAAAAAAAAAGACCAGCTGAAAAGAGAAAATCTTTATCCAAAGAGGACCATAGAAATATTTATTTCATCCAGGTTTTAAAGAAAAATTTGTAAATCTTGACTGAGAAATATGAACACTTCATTTTTTTTAGTAATCACATATAGTAAAACATAACTGTTGGGATGATCACAAGGCATTCTGTGACTAACAAGACTGCATTGATCACCCCTCATGAGTGCAATGGACTGACTGAGAGCTTGTGGGCAGTCACATATTCATGGGTAAACCACTGGCTACTACTTTTTTCCAGTTTCCCATTTACTCCTCCTGTTAACTTAGGGGTATCTTCTAGCTCTCACAGAGTACTTGTGGATGTGTTATTTTGCATGTAAAATATTTCATTTGGCAATTTTTTCTGCTTCCAACATGATGCTATATTGAAAAAAATACATGTGAAATTTTTATATAGTCAGTAAGTTAATTTAGTTTTACAATTAGCCACAATTATTAGTTTGTATTTAAGCTCTATTTAATATTCCATTACACAGAAAAAGTAGAGCTAAATTTTTTTTTTATTGTGGTAATAGTGGACCATAAATTTTTTGTGTTTTAAAGGTATAGGATCTTCTCCATTGGGTATTATCACTACACCACACCTACCACCAAATCACCCACAGTCCATCCCAGAGTTCACTGTACTTTCTTCTTGGCAATCTCACTTCACCTCTCCCTCTGTTAGCATCAGTTCTACAGTCAGATTTCTATGGTTTGTTGTTGAATTTGAGCCTTTGTTTTGTTTCTCTATATTCCAAATACAAGTGACACCAACCAGTATTTGTCTACCTCCTTCTGACTAATTTTGCTTAGCATAATACTATCCAGTTCTATTTATGTAGTACATAAGACAAGAGCTTATCTTTTCTGATGGCTGAGTAGTATTCCATGGTACAAAACATCTTTCTGAACTAATCATCTGTATTTGAGTACTTAGATTGTTTCCATAGCTTGGCTATTGTAAATATTGTTAATGGCACTGTAATGAAAGTAGGAGTGCATATATTCCTTTGAATTAGTGTTTTTATATTCTTTGGGTTGGTACAAACGTGGAATTGCTGGATCATATGCTAGACTCATTTTTAATATTTTAGTATGTAGTCATTATTAACATTGTTAATAAGGACTGAAAAAGTCTATATTTTCACCAACAATGTAATAGAGTTTCATTTTTCCTACACCCTTGGCAATGCTTGTTAGTCCTAGCCTTTTTGATAAGGACCAGTCTTATAGGTGGGAGATAGCATCTTATTATGATTTTGATTTGCATTTCCCTGATGATAAGTGATGATGAGCATTTTTTTTCACATGCCTCTGTGAAAACATCTGTATGTCTTCCTTGGCGAGGTGCCTGTTTAGCTTTTCTGACATTTTTTTGACTGAGTTATTTGTTTTCTTTTTGTTGAATTATGTGAGTTCTTTGTAGATCTTGGATATCAGTCCCCTGTAGGATTTATGGTGTGCAAATATTTTCTCCTATTCAGCAGGGTGTTAGTTTGTTTTAGTTATGGGCTTCTTTAACCATGCTGAAATTTTTTAGTTTGACATAGTCCCAATTGTTTAGATCCTTGCTTTCTTTGCTTTTGGAGATGAATCCACAAACGTCATTTCTAAGGAATATGTCATCGAGTGTTTTGCTTATGTTTTACTTGATGCATTTTCTAGTTTCAGTCTTACATTCCAATGTTTTATATGTTTTGAGTTGATTTAGTTTTAATACCTAATTAAAAATGAATTCAGTATTTTGATCTATTTGGAAAACAGAGAACTACCTGTTTGTTTTTTCTCCTTTAATTTTCATTAATGATGTAAATGACCACAAAGTCTAATGTCTATCTGGAACATTTCTTGGCAACTGATTATAGACACAGATTTAGTAAATGAATCAATCACATAGATTATATTGGTAAGAATTTTCCTTTTAATCATTTCTAATTAATAATGCAGAACACTTAATATTTTGTTTTAATTCTTTACTGTAGTTTTGTATTTGAATGTAAATGTTAGTAATCATGGTTAAGTTTTCAACTGGTCTCAGTTTGGTACAAAGAGAAGCTCCATAGTACTTTTTATTTTGGAAATGTGTGTATTTGAGTGTGTGTGTGTGTGCGCATGTGTGCATGAGAGAGAGTGAGAGAGAATTGGAAGCTGTTTCTATCAGTTGCTTTGGAATAACACTTTATTGCAGTAATTAGTAGTGTCAGAATGAAAAAAAGGAAACCAATGAATGCCAAAGAGAAATATGTCCCCTGTTCTTTATGAATAAGCATTCCAATAATATGACTGAACAGTTAACAGAGTACAGACTAGTTTCCCCTTGTACCTCTAGGACTGCTTAAGCAGAGCCTTAGCGTGAAATCTCCCCAGTCCTCAAAACCAGGTCCCTCATTGTTCTGTAATTGCATAAGCCATCAATATTAAGTGTGCCTTAAATATTAATAAAATATTGCAATTATATTAATAAAGTATTTCCCTTCCATACATTTATTGGTTGGCTGATAACACTCAAGCAGAATTCTTGTCCTAGAGGATTCACTCCTGAGAGAAAATGAGCTCTTTGGTAAATTTTTTAGTTTATGAACAAACCATGTTTAGGGTACCGAGGCAGTAATTTAGTGAAAATTAACACAATTTTAGTTTCTCGTAGTATTTCTCTATAAGCAACATATTAGGCATATGATCAGGAACACTGATGACATTTTCTCCTTTCCTATTAGAAAAGTATCCTAGGAAACATTCCTTGAGTGCTTGTTCCCATTCTGCAGTGAAGCTATAAGAATGATTTTTTTTCAAGCAATGCTTAGCACAGCTGTAAATTCTTTATCAACATGTAAATATGAAAGGTTCCCAGGAGAGTGTGAGAATCAAGCAAGGGACATATGTTTTATTGATGGGGAAATCACTCTATCAGTCCCATGAGGGTAAAATAACTCCACAGGGCATGGGGTTGAGGACATTTGGAAATTAATAGGTGAAAAAGTAACTTTCTGATGTGTTCATAAGACTGTTTAAAAAGCATGGAACCCAGCTGTTCTATATTTTGAGTGGGCGAGACAAGAAGGAAAGGACTGAATTGAAAGTAAGAATCAAAAAAGGAGATTCTTCATTACTGAAAAAAATTTATGAAAGAAGGTTCTGTAAGTATCTCTTCATATCCACACATACTCAGCTGTTACTTTCAGTTGATGGAGATCAGACTGAAAGACCTTTTGAAGCCCTTCACAGTTTTATAGAAATTTGAAGACCAACTGAATTGAATATTGTGATTCCATAAACAAAGAATTCTGGTAAACTTTTTGTCTTTCCATACCCAAGATAGATCTTAAAGTCCATTCAAAAGTGTCAAGATATGCATAGTATCACTGGAAAGAGTCTGGTGAAGCCTGTTACTTTCCTCTTGTGAGCCAAATAGAGAGTTTGTAGCTAATATGCAGACAGCTGGTCATTTACAATTATGAGCAGCACTTTACTCATTCATTTGCTCTTTAACATTTTTGAGTGGCTATTTAACTGTTGGAATCTGACTAATCTCAGTAAAAATGATCAATAAAGTTTCCAAGTATATGCCATTATGTATACAAAAATATTTTTACTAAATTAAGTTTTCTGTCATATGTATCATTGAATTCTCCAACTAAATGTTTATAGACAAGCCTGGAAAGAAATTTATGGGTAGTTCAAAGAGTTCTGAATTCTAAGTCATTAATACATTTTTAAGGTATTTCACTAACTGACATTGAAAATAAGATTTTTATTTGATGGACACTAATGATTGCTTTTCTTCAAGTTAAAAATTAAGCTGCTTTCATTTTTTTTATGGCACGATCAGTTTTAAGAATACAAACTTAAAAGGAAAATTAATAAACCAAAGGATAAGAACATTTTTAATATTCTTAATGCTGCCAGATTGCTATCCAGAAATTCCATCAAGAATGTATGACTGTCTTTTTCATTTCAACTTTAATCAGTATTGACTGCTAACAGCACTTAGGTTTGGAATAACCTTAAACGGTTTCTCATTTGAACAGGACTGATGAAATTATTATCTTAAACATATGGAACTATCTCCCAAGCTTTAAATTTAAAATTTTCAAAAATATTTATGATTTTATACATTCAGTTTCATTCACTCATTTGGCAGGTGTTAACTATGTGATTGATTAAACTCCTACTATGTGCCACATTGTAACCTCTGGTCAGAGAATGGGTGTTGACGTTTCTTTGCTTTTCAGGTCACTATTATGCTTTGCCTTATTTATTGCACCCGCTTTTCTGATGTTTTCCCTGGATCCAGTACTTACATTCACTACTGTGATGATTAATTTTGTGTGTCAACTTAACAGGACTAGAGGGGTGCCCAGACATTTGGTCAAACATTATTCTGGTGTTTTTTTGAGGGCATTTTAAGGTGAGATTGATATTTAAATTGGTAGACTGAGCAGGGGAGATTGCTCTCCTTCATGCAATCAGCTGAAGAAGGAATCTTTCTTTTGATGATCTTTGAACTGGAACTACCACATCAACTCAACCCTCCTCATTTTCAGTTCTTTATTTCTGTTCATCCTTTAGGTCTTAGTTTAGAGATGATGTCTTCCAGGAATGTCTTCAAATTCCTTAATCTAGGTAAGGTGCTCCAGCTATTTTTCCCATGTCAGCATTTACTCTTTATCATAGTCTCCCATTTCTTTATCTAACTTTCAATTGGCAATCAGTGTCCTTGTACACAGGGATATTTCCTTCATTTTTAATCTGTAGCCCAGCTAACAGAGTGCCTGATAAAATTTAGGTTTTTAACAGACACTTGGTGAATACATTATACACACACACACATCAATAAATGTCAATGAGGGTTTGGGAGAAAAAAGAATCCTTATATAGAATGTATACTAGTCCAGTTTCTATAGAAAAATAGTATGGAGGTTCCACAAAATATTAAAAATATATACACCATATGATTCAGCAAGTTCATTTTTAGGTATTTATCCAAAGAATGCAAAACACTAATTGAAGGAACATATGCACTTCCATGTTCATTGCAGTACTATTTACAATAACCAGTTATAGAAGCAAGCTAAGGGCTCAGTGACATATATACCTAATGGAATATTACTCAGTTATAAAAAGAGATGAAATCTTAACATTTTTGGCACCATAGATGGAACTGGAGATTACTCTGAGTGAAATCAGTCTAAAGGAGAAAGATAAATACTGGATGATTTCATTCACATGTGCAATATAAACAAAACAAAGGAAAAATGAAACCAAACCAAAACAAACCCCAGTTATTTAACTGCAGAACTGAAGCTGGGGAACAAAGAGGGGAAGGGATCCTGTGGACTATGATAGAGGATGATGAATGTTTTGGTGATGAGAAGAGGTGTGAATCTTTTTCCCTAAATCACATACAGCATTGTAAACCAGTGTTTCCCCAATTAAAAAATAGTTGTGGAAAAGAATTACTGGAATGAGGGAAAAGAAAGAAATATTATGAAGAAGAGGCTGTTCCATGTGACAGTCATGTTGTAGTTGCTTTATAGAAGTGGTCTTCTCACATTGTTGCTTGTTATTCGAATACTGAAAAAAAAAAAAAAACAACAAAGTAAGGGATCAGGCAGCCAAATGATATGCTGTATTATTGCATGGGAGCTGTTTTGGTGCTGTATTTTAACTCATTAACATTTAAAAATTGTTATGCAGCAGAAAAATAATTATGTCCTTTTAACTGCTGAAACAGAATCCATTTTTTTCCCAAGCATACTTTTTTTTAAGGGCATATTGCTAAAACACCAACTGTTTTACAAGCACAGTAATCACACTGCTGTTGAGTTTATTGTGTTTTGTTAGGACACACTTTATAGTGTGGAAAATGCATTTTCAAGTAATTCAGCTGGGCACAGTTATGGAAAAGAACAAAGGTATGTTTTATTTTTGTAAGTGAACAATTAGCTGCATAGTGACCCCCTCTGGCAGATGAAAGGTGCCCTGGTTTCTCCAAGTGGTTTCTGGAAAGTTCAGTATCAGAATCCTTCACTGGAAGGAGTGGAGGAAATTTTAAGAGATATGAACACTTCAGTATGTCTAAAGAAAACAATTTATTCCGATCATGTTCACAAGTTTTGTGTTAGCTCTTTATTCCCTACTTCCATTACCCTTTAAGTCAGTGGTCTTTGATCTGGTTTCATTGACCTCCATATGTGTACGTGAAGTTTCAGGGGTTTTCTGAATCACTGAAAATGCATACAACATTGATGTGTAATCGAAGTTAAGAATTTTTCTGATGAGAGTTGTTCACTATTTCATCAGAATCTTAAAAGGATGGTAACTTGAAAATATGACACAATTCTGTAGGAAAAACATGCATTCAACCTTCATGTGACTTTAGGTATAGAATGTTGAAAGGGAATTGCTTAATCAATAAGAGGAGTCTATAGTAACTCCATGGTTTTAAACGCATTTAAATCTTTATCTTTCTGAAATGGGATGCAGTTTGGAATTAATATAAGGAAAAATGTGCACAAAATAAAAAAGAAATCAGGGTAGCTTCATGTGTCTTTTCTACCTGAAGGGATTCTAAATAAACAGTGGCTCATATGATCCATGAAGGGTTAAACCTGGTCTCCTTTGATTTCATGTGACCAAGTGCACTGTCATCACCACACATCACCAGCCTGTATATGGAACAGAAGGGGAGGGCAGCAGCAGCTTCTGTAGTTTACTTTGGAAACATGCAAATTTGCTTTCTCTTATTATAAAATTGTGCAATAACCGGACATGTACTAATCCCCAATTTCCCTTTCTTTAGAAGTTGCCAGTTGTGTCTGACAATTCTTGTGAACAGTCACATTCTCTAGTCTGCTTAAGGCGGGGGTGGGGCAAGCAGAGGGACTGCCATGTTATTAATATATTTTCTTACCCTCGACATTTCTGTATTCTTGAGAGAGGATTATGTGATTTAAGTTTGTATAGTCACAATTAAGTGAGGGTTCTTAGACTCATAAATAGGCAAACTATGATCACCTGAATAATAAAAGGTGGCACACTATTTAAAAAAAAACTGACTATGGAAAAGCTTTAAATAAATATTGTTTGAAATGGATGCCTTCTACTATCTTTTTTATTCACTGTGGATTGAAAGTACTTTTTCAGTATTATACTTAGGGAATTTTTTTTAAAATATAGTTCCTGATGGTAAATTATGGACTTATATGCTTTATCTGAGCAGAAGCAAAAATATCATTATTAAATGATAATGTATGCATACTATATTTTGCTAAATTATTAAGGAGTTTTCTACTGCAGCTAATGAAAGATAAAACACCAAATCATGCAGTGGTCTGACATGAAACAGAGTGAAGTGTGAGTTATCAGCATGAGTACTGGATGCAATGTTTCTATTTAATTTAAATACCTTTTAAAAATCTTAAAAAAAAATGCTTACCTTACTTATAAGTACAGTGTTTCAGAATACTTAATGGTCACATGAAGCATGAAAAAACTTGTGTTTGAAAGTGACTTAGGGATGACATTATGGCTTAGGAGAGAACTCAGTTTAATTTTTGCAAATGAGGAAACACTTAGGAGCAAAGGCTAACTCACACTATAGCTGCATCGGCATCGTGTAACAAGAATTAGGTCTCCACATCATCCTGGTTGTTCTACTGGGCATTGCACCAACTTGGTTAAACAAACACAATAGAAACCACATCAAATTATCTACTTAAGGTCAGAACATGCCCTTCTGACGTATAATTTACATCAATGAAAGTCGTATACCAACACCATTTGTATAATCAAGTTGTAATGATTATAACAGTATCCATAGTCAATATATTAATATAAAAATGCATATGAACGCATTCTGTCAAATTTTATTATTCTTTATACCAACCTAAGGTAAACCTCTTCCTTAATATCTAATGCTCAACAAATTCACTAAGAATTTATGAAATGTATGTGCTCTCTCTGTCTCTCTCCCTTGAGTGTCCCTGTCTCTATATAAACCATGAAGACCGTGGTAGTAATATAGAGCTTGCTCTCTCACAAAGTAATTGAAGAAACAAACATACATAATAATAACCTAAATAAAGAATCGTTTTCATGTGCTATTTAAGAAACAGTCTTTAAGGGGACAGAAAAAGAAATATTACAAAATTGACATGTTTAATTTCAGGTTTCAGAAAGAGCTTCAAGCTGTGGGGGAGAAGGTTTCATTGATAAGAGGGATTGGAGTTTCCTTTGGAAGAATGAATGTCAACATGCACAGTGGAGGAGTGGTCTCTGTTTTTGAACAGCTTGAGTAAACAAAATAAAAGTGCAGTGAAGAAAAGTATTCAATTGTGAAAAATTTATGAGACTAGTTTAGCCAAGGTAGTTTGGATCCTAACTATAGAAGACCTTGAAAGACAAGTGAAGGAGTCTGCTTCTCTTTGCTGCTAAACTGCTGAAGAGTATCCAAAATTTCCTGAGCCTGCTTGTATTCTTTTGGTGACCTTACCAATTTCAAAGTCTTTTGGTATTGGAATATAGATAAAGCACAATAAAATCACCAGGTTAATAGAAGTTAGAATTCCTTTTAGCAAGAAATGACAATGAAATTACTTTTTCCTAATCTAAAACACTTGATAGCATATCCTTCCCAGGAATGAACTAACTATGGACACACTGTTCTCCAGCAATCTTTGTCTAAACACACCACTCCATTCACCGAGGTCTCTTGTGTACACAGTGCTGGTTGAGGTGTTTGTTTTATGCTACAGTTAACTGCACATTGCACTTGCCATCAATCACCAGTCATAGGTGTGTCTTTTAATTGCCTTAAAGGTCTTCTGAAAGTGACTTATATATATTATTGGTTTTCTTTTGTTCACAAAGAAACTTCTCATTTAGGGCAAGAAAAGATGCTGACAGACTGTACTATTATCTCTGGACATGGGCATGTACATTCTCTTAAAAGTTTCCTCCTAATTTGAAAGAGTCAAAATTGTTGATGTTGCTCATGATGACTTTTCCATTTATAGAAACTTGTAACAGTATTGGAAAGAGAAGAATTGGTGCCTAATGTCAGGGACCAGATGATCTCATTATCTATAACCTAAATTTTTTTTTAAAAAGGTAGAACATACAGATTATAATCTGGTGACTATGAAGTTACCTCTAAGGGTAACTTCTGAAGAGACTCATTCAACCATAGTTTTGCAAGTATTTAGTAGATGAACTCTTGATCACTTTCTTCTAATTTACTAGAAACAGTTTCTTTTAGACTGATCTTGTGGACTGTTTTTCTTTACCTAAATTTTCTTTCATGTAATATATTTGCTTACCTAATAAATGTTTATTTATAAACCCAAGCCCACAATAAACACAATATTGAGACCTGTATATACATCTCTTTGTAGAAAGGAGACATGTTTCTGCTTCCATGGAGCTTATGTTTTGCTAAAAGCAACACACACAAATGAAATGTAGAGTGAACAATAAGAGCACTTTGCAGAAGTAAACACATAAAAACAGAAAAAGGAATTTAAAAGAGCCAATATATCTATGAAAGAAACAAAATAAAAGACAATGGATTTATGATGGAAGACGATGGGTACCATGGTGGTGGGTGTGGTATGGCAACATATATCTGAAAAGGAATGACTATCTCTGAATCTTTCAAAGTTCTGTGAACCAATGCTACCTCAATTAAACCAACAAAAACAAAGCAAAACAAAAAGTTGAAGAAAACTTGTAGGTATTGGTGCTCAAGATTATTCCTATTTAGAAAAGTACGTGCTATATATTTTCCTGATTTTGGCAAAAAATGGAATCAAATATATTAGGTTCAACATAGGAGAATTTCATATCTAGCTCTTAGAATCATTCTGGCAGCATTCAAATCATTGATTAGCTCTGTTCTCTAGTCATCTTAAGAAGTGATCTTATACCTCTGATTTACACAGTACTGTAAAGCAACATGTCTCAATGAAAGAAATAAAAAATCAAAAAACTTAAAAAAATTTGGGGCTGGGTATGGTGGCTTGTGCCTCTAATAGCAGCCTATGGAATGAGGCTGAGATTGGGAAATCGCTTGAGTCCACAGGCTCAAGACTTGTGTGGGGTAACATAGCGAGACCTAGCCTCAAAAAATAGCTGGGTGTGGTGGCATGTGCCTGTAATCCCAGCTACCTGGGAAGCTGAGACTGGGGATCGCTTGAGTCCGTGGTACCCCAGGCAACACGAGTCTGTGGTTTTTCAGGCAAAATAGCAAGACCTAGTCTCAAAAAACAAAAACAAACAAAAAAGCCCCTTAAATTAAAAAAATAAACTTAAAAATTCAGTTCCCTTAAGTGTTGGTAGTCCTAATGATTCTTAAGAATTTGTATAGTTCTTATGCTTTCCAATTAGATTATCTGAAGCTATATATATATTTCAATTATACAGATATAACATACAATTTTATGTTAATGGAACTTAGCAAATTTCTGTCAGGTAAGTTCTAGGACATACTGTTAACTAAGTATTTGGTGTCCTTTTAATATTGAAAACTTAGATGTTGGTTAAAGTGATTTCATTGCACAGTTCCAAAGAGATTTCATATCATATGTGTAGGAACCTCAAATCTACCTTAAATCCACTTTTTACTGTAGTAGTTCTCTTTGGCTATTTGCTTGTTCTAGAGGCCGACTTCCCAGATCTGCTCTTTCATCTGGAACTAAAATTCTTATTAAGAAACTGCCACAGACCCACCATTGGAAAACATCCCTCTTTAGGGCGTAACTTGGCACTAGTAGTCTCATGCAGAGCAACAGGATGTGACAATTTAGGACAAGAAAACAATGGTATATATTGTACAATAGAATTTGATATGATAGAAGCAAGTTGAAGGGGCCAGATGTAATAAGGCACTTATTCTTTAAGGAGTCAGCACTTGTTTTCCTGATATACTGGTAGCACGTTTAATTAAAACAAGAAATGGAGTTTTTAGTTTTTTTAAAACTTTAAGATGTACTAACTGGTTACAGATTTAAATTTCTTCATTTGTGGAAGAGAATCAATACAGGTTAGTCTACAGTTGCAAAATATAAATTGCAGTGGGCTAAGTCATTATTCAGGATATTAATTACCCAATGATTTTGAAAAAAACAAAAAGTTAAGAACTTAACTATAGAAAGAAAAAATACTATGCCCATGGTGTGAATACAGAGTGTGATGAAAGTACTCAGTTAAAGAGATTATTTATAGTAGTCTTATTTCCTTCACACTTTCTCACTTTTCAAGACTCCAGCCTTTGCCCTACATGTATGTCCCAACAATATTTCATTTGCAGATTACCACAAACTTTCCTTCTCAAGTTCCTTCAGTTTTAATTCTTTGAAATTTTTCCTATTCTTTCATCTACCTCGTTCTTATTTCTGAGGATCCAGTGCTCTTCTCATCCCTTAATTGTGTCTTCAATGTCATATTTAGTGCAGGACACTGACACTGAGCTCCTATTTTAAATGGTCTTCCCAGCCTATAGATGGGATGTGGACTATCACCCCCAATCCTTTAAACAAACTTTTCAAGCTATGTGGTCTTCTTTTCCCTTCTTAAAATTTGTAACCTCCATCAACTAATTAATCAACAGTTTCTTAGTCTTTTACAAATGAAGTTTTTATATGTTATCATCTTAGGTTTTCCATACATGTGTTAATCATTGTGTTTCTTTCATTTTCTTCCTTTACTCTTAGGCAAGTAGTTGTTTTCCAAGGTTGATTTCTTGTTCAGGCTTAGTCTCTTTATTTCTACATACTGGCAAAATCAGGATCTAGAAAGTTCACCTTTTCCCTCAAAGTGGTTAATTAGTGATGATGTTATTGTCACACTTTACATATTATTGTGGGTACTATTCTGAACTGTTAACTATCTAAAAAAGAAATCTACTGTTAACTATCTAAAAAAGAAATCTCTAAATGCATTATATTCTGAGTAAAAACAAGTTTTTCTTTTTCTCTAACCAACTCCTAAATACCTTTATTTTATCCCTAATGCCTTCGGTTCCTGTAGGTAATTGCTGGCTTTCTCATCACCCTGAATTACAATCAGCACTATTTTATTGTTTTTTAAATGATTTTTCTGCCTATAATATTTTTCTTCTAATTTATTTTCTTGCTATTGTCAAGTTAGTTTCCTAAGTCACTGTTTTACTTAAAAACTTCAATGACCATTTTTCCCTATCAACAGAGCGCACCATAACTGAAAACCCTTAGCTTGGAACTAAAGTTGTCCTTTCTTGCTACAATAGGAGAGACTGATACTTCCTCACTATCCTTAGGAGATTAACCCGCCATGAAACCAGGAAAACAAAATTTAAGTTGACGGAAACTATTTGCTCTCCTCACTCATGTGAAGTGGTTGTCATAATTCTGCTTTGAAATACTTCACAAAACCTTGACTTATGGAATTTCATTTGTAATTGATGTCAGTTTGGTACAAATATGCAGTCTGTGTCTACTTAGATTGACACGTTTTCTTATTATTTGTCCCAACCAGTTGCATTTTATTTCTATGTAACCATTTAAAATCCTTTTAAATATTTGTTTTAAAATAAAACATTCTTTGCTCTAGTTAGAAAAGTTTTCTTTCTTTGAAGAGCCACAGCTGAATGATCATTGTCTTCCAGAAGGATAAACAATGATGAAAATAATGAACAATACTCAGTTTATAAAATTTTTTATACCTGTTAGAATGAATTATGGTTTTGATAACTCTCACACTAGCATTTAGAAATTCACTAACTCAAGAACTTAAAATAGACACATAGAATTTTTATTTGAAAGCAGGTGCTTATGGAGGTCATTGAGAAAGACAGAATTCATTGTTACTTACACAGCTTGTGCACTGTTACCACATTTCATAACCAAAGGAAAAAAACCAAAAATCTAAAAACAAACTAAAAAATTAGAAAAGCAGCCTGGAAAGAAGCCCTTTCTAAGTCAAATTATATGATTTAATTCACTATGCTTTTTGGTAAATGGGTTGGAATAGTTGTCTCAAACTATCAGTCCTTGGAAATGTACTTGTCTTAGACAAGGTTGCTGATGTCACGGGTTAGGAGTTCACATCCTGAGAGAGGTTTACAATTGAAGTTGAGGTGTATCTGATTCATCCCTGAGGCAGAAAAACTGGACGAAGCAGTTTCTTCCCCCTTCCCCTTTAAAGAGTGTGTGATTTGTGCAACAGCTTTGGCTTGGCAAATAGGGAAGTGTCAGCGCTAAATCAGCTTTACTCTAAGGGCGCTGTGTGCCGGTGTTTCTCAACTCAGTGATACCCAAATCCAGTACCGTTTTACTTCAAGTGGAATACACACAGAGCAAACATTCTCAAGGTCAGGTATACATGTTCTTTATTTTCCACTGCAAGAGCCATTTTCCTTGTTTAGAAAGAGGCACAGAACTCATTCATGCTTAAGAACAGTAAACTCGATGAAAAAAAATGTTCAGAGAACCTTTTTTTGTGATGTTATGCAATCAGTATTTATGGGATAATCAAATATGGGGGTTGGCAGCCTAGGTTTACCTTCCTGAGCACATGGTTGACAGTCTATTTGTGGGATGGCCAGATTTCTATGGCATAAGGAAGTGAACAATTGAAGCAAGTAGCTGTATAATTCAAGCAATATTCCATGGCTTTACTTCAATTATAGTATTTCAAGCTGCACTAGGATTGGAGACTGAATCATATGGATTATTTCTTCCTTTTCTTTTGCTGAAATAAATAGCAGTTAAATGATGTGCTGTTTTTGGTATATATATATATATATATATATATATATATATATATATATATATATATGCGTACTTTCTTCTTCCTTCAACTCCTCCTCATTATTATTAATGTTCTCATTTTTGTGCAATTCAACACAGCTTATTTTTATGTAAACAAGATTCAAAAATGTAATAAGAGAGACCTGGATGGGACGTTCAGATGACTGCTTTGGAATGGAGAAATGTGGATTTTCCTTTTTCCCTATCTTATGCTCTTAAAGATGGCTTCATAATGACAGGTGTATGGGTTTTTTTTTTATAAATGTGCACTCAGTAAGTACCTCTGAGTTACCGTCCACTTCATAGTAATGAATGCTGTCCTATTGTTTCCTTTCAGGTTATGCCACTTCACATCTCTTACCCTTTCTCCCCTTAGTTTTATGTAAATTGTGTGTGGATAATGGAATGAAATGGTTTCCATGGAGCTGAACAAATATAGGTCATTGTATAAGGAACTTTTCCTCTCTTGAAGTACACAGGTGAATTTGCATATAATTTTAATTATTCAGTTTTATAAGTAACACTGAAACCATGCACAAAGTTGGGTTTCTTAAGAGGCAGACTTTCATTTTCCTTCTTCAATACGTATATATAGATGCAACAAAAACACAAACTCCATAAAAACATTAGAAATTAGTAGACAGAAAATCCAGATGGAATCTGCTTTTATAAAATTTATTTTATTACCTAATAGATGAGTGAGTTTATATGTGACTATTTGGTGCTTCATTTTCAAATCTCTCTATGCCCTTGTCTTTTTAAGCCTCCCATGTATCTAGTCTACTCCCCTTCATTTATTTATGCATGAACTAATTTAATTGAATACTGATTTAAGCTTTAGATACAGGTAGGCCTGAAGTTGAATTTTGGTTCTACTTGGTACTAGCTTTCGTCTGAGAAAGGTAGTGACCCTTACTGCATATACATTTGTTCACGGGTTAAGTTGAAATGATAATACTACTTTAAAAGTTATGGTAATAAAGAAGGACATATGTATGTAGACTATAGGACTCAGGTGACAGGTGTTATAGTGGCCTTCAGAATACAGCCTGTAAACTGCCTTCTACTTCAAGTGTAGGGAATATAACTGACAAAGAGCACCAGCTTCTATGACAGGAAATCCCTCAACCATGACAATAAGGCCACATACACAGGCTGCTTTCAGCCAATGACTGAGTGCATAAGGGCAAGTGTGAGCAGATCCATTCCTGGAAGACAGAGGCCTTCTCTGTGAGATTGCTTTGGATTGAGGACACCTTGATGATTTTGGCCCTTTTGACTCTTCCTTACACTGAAGGTCTAAGGACACTTTTACCCAAGCTTCCTTCTTCTTCTTTTTTTTTTTTTCAGTTTTATTATGGTCTGAATGTTCTTTCAGGCATTCTGATTTCCTTTCTTATGTTCCCATGCATGTTTCTCTTAATACAAACCTTGTATGTTGGTGTCTATTTCTTGGAGAACCCACAGTAATACAAATGCTCATATTAATACCTATTTTCATAATTATGCTAATTACTTATGTCGAAGCACCTTCAGTCTCAGTGTATGATGCAAAACTGAATTAGGCATGATTCATTATTTCAAAACATGTGGGAGGATCATACTTATGAATGGTGTGATAAGGTTAAAAGACATAATAATGAAAACTTTTACCCCTTAGATGTGTAGTGCTTTAAACATTAATGATGGACAAAATAAGACTAAAGGATACCTTTCAAAATAATGTCATTTAGCAATGTGATGTGTGCATTTCCAGTCTCCTAATATGATTTTGTTTTAGTGTAATTCCCCAGGAAAATGCTTGAGAGGAATACACAATGAGAGATTTATAAAATGTTTATCATTTACTTTAAAATATGATACTTATTTCGGTTATCATGGTTCTTTCAGAGTTACTGGAAGGAGAAAAAGTTTTGATTAAACAGACTTCTCCAATTTATTGTGTACTTGAATCCTCTGTAGGATTATTTTACTTCTTGTTTGTCAAGGTAAGTTTATTTTCTATTTTTTAAATTATTATTAACTTTATTTTCTTATATCATTGTTCATTTGGCACAGTAATTGGTTTCTCCCTTCAGGGGTAGTCCCTGTAGTTCTCCCACCACCACAGCACTAGCACCAGTGTTCCATCACCATAGCCTTGTGAGCTTCCCTCTCTCTTTGCTGTCGTGTGTCTCAGATCTTTGGTCAGTTGAGAGCAAGGATATTTAAACTTTAAATTTCTTTAAAAAGTATTTTTTATTAATCATTTTGTTGTCTACATATTTATGTATGTATATATGTATTTTACATTACATCATTACACTCCATGGCGTACTCCCTTCACCCCCATCACCTGTGAGCCTTCATCTTGATCATGTTGTGCTCCTTCTGAAAGGTAAGTTTAAACCAATGAAATCTAAAGATCCAATACTATGGACTTCTGAGTCAAGCAGTTCTATGTCCATTCAGATATACTGATAGAGTTATGATTGCAATATCAAAATAACTCATTTTGTGAAAGATTCTATAACTGAACTGTCTATGCCATTGCTAAGTTTAAAAAGGATTTTGTGGAAGGAAAATTATCTTTCCTTTTTCCTCCTCTTCCTTTCTTCCAAAAAGTAAGTGTGTGTGACTGACTCTCTCTCTCTCTCTCTCTGTGTGTGTGTGTGTGTGTGTGTACATGTACATGGGTGTGTGCTTCTCTATTTGGATTTAGAGAGGATTTTTTTGTTAGAAAAGAATTAATCACTGAATACTGCTTTTAAACTTTGGATCTGCTTTAGTCTCTGGTAATTATTTTTTTTAAACTTTACAGAGCACTGTAGACATACTCATTAATTTTCACTCTGCCAGGCAGTGTAAGAGGGAGGCAGATGTTATTATAATTTTATAGATTAGGATCTTAAGAAAGTCATATTTGAGTGACTTTTCCAGCTTCAGGAATAGATCTGACACATGCTGATTTCCAATTTCCCTTCGACTCTTTGGATATTTCCTGTAATTGAGGAAAATTGATTAAGAAGTCCAAATACCTTGAAGTTTTGTCTTTTGTCACAAGTCTGCTGGATACAGTGAAGAGTTTCATAGTTGTGGAATATCTATAACAAAGGTATGGGTTAATGAGAATCACCATGCATGGTGTGAATAGCTCAATTATTTCAATCAGAACAATGATTCTTCTTTTTAACATAAACATTCATAAATTCTAGTAAATTCACACTTAAGCTATTTGCATATCTTTCTTGTCTTTCACTGCAATTCCAAAGCAATATTTTCTATAAAACATGACCTTGATCCTGGTGTTTTGGGATTCCTTAGATGAGAGTCCTTAGAACTGGGAATTGAGTACATGCCAGCCCAGTGTATTCCTCCTAACCAAATCCTACCAACCCATGGAACTAGACTCCCTGCTGAAACAGTCTAACCTCATAATCTCTGCAAACTCTTCAGGTTCATGGTACGGGTAATACAGAAGCTAGCCTCTTTGCATTAGTTTGGTACTTCTTAAAGTTTTATATCATTGAATTCCTCCTGTTACCTTTTTTCATTGTGCTGTTCTGTAGAGTATTCTATGAGTTGACTGTATCCTGAAGGCACTGGTATTTAGGACTTGAAGACCCTTCTCTCAGGTTTGTATAAACCTAAGTTCTTAAATATCCAATAATGTTTTTTATGAGCATGTGAAAATAGTAATACACTCAAGGTGTTATTGATCTAATTCTTGTATGAAATTATGCCCCTTAGTCCTTAAGTCTGTGGTGTCATTTCAGAACTTTTGTGACTTCTTCCATAAGCCCTTGACTTTTCTAATTTCCTTTTACTTTTATAACCAATATGCCCTCTTACCCATTTTTATCTCATTGATATGTAGAGAAGTGGATATAGCCTGTCTTAATTTTAAGTTTTCTTCTTTAAGTGTTCCTTAAATTTGTATCAGTTGTTCCTGTTAAATTTATGTGAGAAAAGAGTGTCATGCTTTCATGGTCAATCATTTTGGAAGTGCTACATATTTGAATTCTTCATATTTTTGTTTTTCACAAAATTTTGCCCTTAAAATTGAACCAGAGAAAAATTGCCCATGGCCATTGTCCATAGTTGTGGGAAACAGACTGAATGGATTATTTTGGTAATATAGTCCAGCATCTAGAAAACCTGTTGATGAGCATTCTAATGTCTAATCTTAGCATCTCCTGTTTTAGAATCTATTGACTCAATTTGCTATTGATTAAATGCTGCTATTTACACTCTTACACTGCTGGTGGGATTGCAAACTTGTCCAGTCATTATGGAAGGCAGTGTGGAAGATCCTCATACTACTGAAAATGGAACTACCATCCAATCCAATCATCCCACTACTAGGAATCTACTCAAAGGATACAAAAACACTAATTCAAAAGGACACGTGTTTTTAGGGAGAGTTCTGATGACTGCCTCAATTTCACTGCTTGTGATTGACCTGTTTAAGTTTTCTATTTCTTCTTTGTTCAATTTTGGATGACTGTATTGTTCCAGGAATTTGTCCATCTCTTCCAGGTTGTTGTATTTGTTTGCATATAGATGTTC